>OZJO01018427.1:0-35783 GCA_900406225.1 Acrobeloides nanus | reverse complement strand
GCACTTGTGCCAGTATGCATTTTTGTGCAACCAGCTGGGACATCCACCTAAATGAAATTTTGAAAAATTTATAATTACGCGAATTTCGTGTAATCTTTTTCCATTTTTTGAAATTTGGAAAAACGCTTTGATTAAAAATTGTTTAATTTTTTTGTTTGTTGCATTTTCGTTTGTTGCAAATTTACTTCTTGGAATATCTCGATGTGAATGAAAATTTGGCGACAGGTTTGTTTTTTATGCTTTTTTAAAATTTTATTTGTTTTTTAGAAGAAAGATCCATCTGTGATGTTGCTGTTTTTTATATTTCTTATTAAAGCGAAGTGCATGTTTCCCCGCCGTCAGTCAGCAAAGCTAGAGTTTTCGAGAAAATCCGGAACATGTCTCAAGCGCGAATGTTAAACAACACCTCAAGACAAGACTACATTCTGAAGACAAAAGTGGTACCCCTCTCTATTATCGTAAACGTGATTGAAGGGAGAAAGATCCACCTCTAGTTGAACGTGCAGCTTCCACGTCAGAATCTAGTCCAGTTCATGAAGCACAGTGGAAGTGATGGAATTCGAAGCCGGTGGAATGGATACCGAAATCGTGCAAAAGTATTTCATTGGAGGAGAAATTGAAAATCATAAGAGAATCCGAAACTATCAGCAAAAGTGGTGTTTGGCCAAGAATCGGGGAATCTCCCTATAACGACCATTGTTGGAATTTTAAACGAGCGAGAGAAGAAAATCATCCAAGCTGTTGAAAAAGGGAGCGATGCTAAGCGAATACGTTTGTGTTGTTATATGGAAGTTTGACTAATAATAGTACCATACCGTCACTATAGCTGGTTGGTTAATATTGGCACTGCTATAAGTGGATGCAATAGTAGATGGACATTCTTCTAAATACCACGGACGACGGTTATCGAATGTCGCCGAACTTATACTCAACGTGTAAATGGACGTGGTGTAGCCATCTGCGGAGCAACTGTCTTGCCTGAAAGAATTGAATCTTAGAAGATGGTCATAGGAATATCGACCTACCTTGAACCACCGTTCCCACTAGCCCAGACGAAAATGTTTCCTTTGCCACCTCTGCCCTCTTTTATACCACGATAGAAGGCTTCTNTGAATTTTAGAAGATGGTCATAGGAATATCGACCTACCTTGAACCACCGTTCCCACTAGCCCAGACGAAAATGTTTCCTTTGCCACCTCTGCCCTCTTTTATACCACGATAGAAGGCTTCTCTTGCTAGGGGTCCTGGACCATCAAAAGTCTTTCCATCGTCTTCGGGGCCCCAACTAGCCGAGTAGATGTCAATATGATGTTGATTCAAATTCAATGATGCTGCCTCGACGGAGTCGCTGACCGGACCGTCCAACATTCGGACTCCACCAATCTTTGAATGAAATGCAACTCCAACACCACACACATTGTTTCCGGCAATCGCAGACACTTCGCCTGGAAAAATTTTTTGTTGGAAAAATTCAATTTTGAGCAAACATTCGATTTTGATCAAAAATTTTCGATTTTTGAGCAAAAATTCGATGTCTGTTGTAAAAAAATCATAACATCTACTTTGAAGCTTAATTGAATTGTACATAGTGCTTAAAATAACCCGTTTTTTTCAATTTTTGAGAGCAATTGATGATTTTGGGGGGAATTTTTTTAAGCACAATGTAAACAATTCAAAAATTTTTTCATCCCCATAGTTCAGTTGTAGCGTAAAAGAATTGGAACATACCTGCACATCTCGTGCCATGCCTAAAATTTATGAGTCAGAGGAAGTTGTTTATATTTTAAATACTTGTTGTCGCCGTTGTTTTGGGGAGTTGGATCATCATCATGATCGTTGATGTCAGTGCTAGCCAGTGGATCATAATTAGCGGCTATATCGAGATGGTCTCGTTGGATGCCGTCGTCTAGGATGGATATCGAAACATTCCGCCCAGCATAGCCAAGAAGCCAAGCTTCACGTACATTCATGTCATATCCGCCGATTGCGCCGCCAACCTTAAATATTTGGTCATTGCTTTCAATGATTTTTGAGAAATTTTTCAATTTTTATGAAAATTTCAATTTTTTTCCAGTGGACTTTTTCCTTTAATTAGGCATCTTTTAATTATATTACATTTTATATGTTACTGTTATGAAAAACATTTTCTTACCAAATACCATTGATCCCTATAAAGTGGGTCTTGAAATGGAAGCCTTGGAATTTCTCGACCACTGTTGTATATGCTTGTAGCTTGGCGCCTTGGTCTGGGCTCAACTTCATCTGAGATTAAATCTCTTTTTGTACGCCGCCTAGGTCTTTGTTCACTAACTAGCTGCACATCCGGATGCTCGGAGAGGCTTTGCAGAACGGATCTTTTGCGCCTAGATGTATGCTCAGCTGGATGGGCGAGGAAATAATGAGATTCCAAAAATGGCTTTCCCTAAAATTGAAAAAAATTATTGAGTTTGAACAATGTTTTGTGTTATTGAAACGAAAACATGAAATCAGGGTTTTCGTTTCAATAACACAAAAATGTGTTCCTGAATCAATAAAAGTTGTGTATTGACGCGAAAATTAAAGTTTGTTTGAAAAAGATTGAACTTATTGCTTGAATCTCAAATCGTATTACCTTAACTTCTAGGCCGTAATCCCTTGCTATTCTCCTAGCTAGCGCATCGTCCCTTTTTGCCAACTTTATCACCGTGTGTATGGAATCTGCACATGTGCCGGTCTCTTCGCATAATAAAGAATCATGCTCATTACCATAACACAACGGTATATAGGCTAAGGAGAATATTATGAGTAATATTATATGAGATTTGAGAAGGAATTTGTGCTGCTGTTTCTTCATCGCTTCTTTGAACGAAGTGTTTACTATTCTAAACCCTTCTGGACCCGTAGACATGTTAGGTAAATTACTCCGTAATAGGTTGAGAATTATTCTACCCGTTTGTGAGAAAATCATGCATTCTCTCTCTCCAAAGTCCGCCGTTAAAAGCCAATCGAATGAAACAGGTGGGTGCCAATCGATTGAGCTAAAATTTTTAAGTAACGATTGAAGCTAGTTCGGTTGAACTATCTCATTTCACGTGATCCAAAATCGAAAATTTTTCTCAAAAATGACCCATAGGGTGATAATTTGTGCAGGAGAAACCTACATTTCAGTGTTCTAATTCAAATTTCCTAATAATCCACCTTTCGTTTCAATACACACAACTCAATCTTGCAGCAAGTAATGATGCCTGATTCAATACAGTGTTGTGTACCGACGCGATCTATGAGCATTAAAAAGTCAATAGGTCGAGTAAAATTGAATTCGATCGATTTTCGATCAAAATTGAAAAATTCATCAAAAATTGAAAATTTTGTCAAAAAAATTCATCAAAATTTTTTGGCAGTTTTCGTAAGTCGATGAGAAATGAAAATATTTTTAAAATTTTCGGGTCAATACATAACTTTTATTGATTCAAGGAAAAATTTTCACTGCATTCATGTTTTCTGACCTTATGACAAGTATTGAAAGACCTTATTTATTTATTTGAAACGTTCTCGAGGAACGCTATGATAAGGTACAATAAAGAAGTAATCCAATCAGACAGTCACATGATACACCTATTTACTTTTTGTACGCATTTAGTGACAAATTATGATTTTCCTTTATGTCCAAAATAGGAAAAAATCACAAATTTTATACGGGGAATCGATTGCGCACATTCCCGAACCCTGAAAATGCTTCCCTTATCCTGATTCAGGGAAAAATTTGTGTTTTTGAAGCGAAAATGGTCATTCAAAAACCCAATTTTTTCACTATATCAGAGTCAGGAAAGCATTTTCATGCTTCGAAAATGCACGCAATCGATTCCCCGCATAAAATTACCCCCTATGGGGTCATTTTTGAGAAATAAAACTTTCGATTTTGGACCACGTGAAATGAGGTAGTTAAACCGAAATAGAAATAGCACGATTCAAAACAAATAGATCAAATGAACACGTAGGCAAATTCGAAAAAAAGATTACAAGAAAACGATCAATTGATGAGCAATTTGCCCCATTGATTCACGTGACAAAGTTTATTTCAAACACGGCTGAAAGTCGAATACGGGGTAGACACACATCGCATGTCGTTTTCCTTCTTTTCGCTCTGAGTGACGCCGGATTTCGTCCAAAATTGCATAGGCGGGTGCACTTTGCCAATTTGGCAACGTGTCCACAATGGGTTGATTCAAAAGCTATGTGAACTATTCTTATACATTCGATTGTTGGCTTATCAAAAGGAAGTAGGCGAAAATTTCGTCACACAAGTGAAAATTACAGCTCAATTTGAAGATTCTTTTATGATATCATTTGAAATTTTAAAAAAGCATAGAAAGAGGAGAAGGTTTTTTTAAAGGACCAGCATACTGGGAAAAAAGTTGCCCATGTTTTGTTGATATTCGGAAAGTTCATGAAAAATGGAGCATTTTTTGTTTTTACGGCATGTTCTGAATCGCTGTAATTTTTGAGAAAATTGCGTCAGAAGTTGGCGATTTTTGAAATCTGTGTATTGCAACGAAAACATGAACGCAGTGAAAATTTATCCCTGAATCAATAAAATTTGTGTGTATTGACGCGAAAATTTTCGCTTTTCATCGACTTACGAAAACTGTTAAAAAGAATTTTGATGAATTTTCAATTTTTGACGAATTTTTCATTTTTGAGGAATTTTTCGATTTGACGAATTTTTCAATTTTTGACGAAATTTTCTATTTTTGACAAGCAGTTCCAGCATAAAAACAACAAATTTTAAAAAAAATTTCGCGAAAATTTTGTTTAAAAAACGCGATTTTTGCGACTTTTCGCTTCGATGTACAGGCCTTCCCTGAACCAGGGAAGCACTTTTTCGCTTCGAAAATGTCAAATTAAGATTCGCCTACATGTTTTTACCCCTAGAAGGATCATTTCCAGAAAAATTTTGAAAATTTTTTCACGTGGGTGGGTAGTAGCTCCAAGATTTACATAGGTAACAAAATCAAAACAACCCGATGATGAAGACATACAACCCTTTAGAGCTCACACCATTTTCTAAACATACACCAACAATCGGACAAGTCCGTCTCAACCGATGTCATTTTCATGTCATTATTACGTAGCAGGAGACGAGCAGGGAAAAATAATACAATAATAACAATGATGTCTAACAATCAAATAATGATGAAAGGACCTATTTGAAAATACGTCGAAAAGGTAGTTGGAAAATCCCTATTTAAATTTATGCGGCGAGGAAGTGCTTCTTTGTTACGTTGTTCAGGATGAAAAAGGATGGTTAGAAAAAAGGATACATGAATTTTAAAAACGAGACAACCATTATGCATGCATGCATGTCAGCTGGCTGGTGTCTGATCGACTTCAACATTACATATACATAATATAATCGATCAATTGAGCTGTGAATCAGCTTGTTCTTCTTTCCTATTTTACTCAAAACACGTTTAAAAAACACGCAATAAAAATAGCTACCACATGTTAGACACCGATTGACTCGACTATCAGATACCTCGGCTTAAATATTCAACCACATAGTTTGTGACGTGCGAAATTCATAACAACTCAAATTGCCATTATTTCCGTAATTGAGTCAGTTTGTTATAATATGACTATTTATTAGTCAATTATTTTCTATAAGCTTACAAGGCACATGCATGAAGTGACGCATGAGTTCTTCAAAAAGTCCTATACATTCTGAAAGAGCATACCTGATAACAATTTAGAAATAACAAAATTAGCTAAGAACTTTGGGACCATCTTGTACATCATCTCTGGAGGACGCGCCGACACTTTTGGACAAACTTTTTCGAACCAGACATTTGCGGACCAGACATTTACGGATCAGACATTTGTGGACGACATTTTCGGATTGCTTTAACGTTTAAAAAAGTATGAAAAATTCGATTAAACATGTATAAAATAATGATGAATTTTATTTTTGTTTAATCTTTTAATTGAAAAATGGAAGAAAAACAATAAAATCAAATGAATTTCTACGAGCACATGAAAAGATCTAGTTTCTTTTCGTTCAATAAAGTTTGAATTTTTAGTGAAAAATCGAATTTTGCATAGCTGAGAAGTAGTCCCATATATTTTTTTGATCGTCCAAATTCTCTCAATTTTCCATAAAAATTAACTTTTTTATTAGGTTGAAAACTAAGTTTGAAGACTCGTATTAAAAATCAAAATTTTATTGAACAAAAAATGAACAAAACAACAAATAACTAATAATCAAAGTATTCTTCGCCAGATTCTATCACTTTTTCCATTGTTCTTCGTGTTGGTGGATCCCACGGCGGTACCATTCTCGGTTCTTAGAATCAAAGAATTGCTTTCTTTGCACAAAAGTCCTTTCTTGGCGTTTGTCCGGTTTCTGGCCGGGCGATCTCCATTCCCCATGGCGTTCATCGTTCACAAAAGATATCCATTTTTCATCGCATGTTACAATAAATTCAAAAAAGGCGAACGGCGATGTCTGCGAAGCAGCCTGGTTGCAATTTCCACGCGTTCCGTTTTTGGGCTTCTGTGAGCTCTTTTTGGAATCCAACGACTTTTGAGCCATTTTTTGCCTGAAAAAAAGGGTCCACCTCGCCTTAAATCAAAAGACTAACGTGCGTCATGCAATATTTTTACGATTTCCGTATGGCTGCATTCAAAATCTTCGGCCAACATGCGCGTAGTCATCGACGGATGGGCTTCGACAGCGTTGACGACAGCGACTCGGTCGACTTCCCGAGGGCGTCCGGACCTTTTTTTTGTCTTCAATATCCATTTTGTTGCTTCAGAACTTCGAGTACCACAAATAAGCTGTTGCTTTAGACACAGTTCCATTCCCTTTGGCTTGGTTGATGTTGTCCATGGCCTCTTTTGCGTTGTGACCCAGCTCAAACTCAAATTTCAGTAGTTCGCAAATCATGCCTCTATTTTTTTCCATTTTAAAAGTGAAAATTTATATAAAAGTGAAAATTTATATAAAAAAAGTGAACTTTTATATAAAAATGATAGTTCAAAGAATAATTGAGAAAACTGTATACAAATTTTTTCGTTTGCAACCGAAAATTTTTGATTTTTAATACTAATAAATAAACAAAAAGAATATATATTTTCTTTTCATAAATGGTTATTCGAATTATTTTTAGAAAGCCCGATACAATCCGCAAATGTTCGTCCGCAAGTGTCGGGTCCGCAAAAGTTCGTCCACAAGTGTCGGCGCGCCCTTTGGAAAAATGTTAAAGTGAAGAGAAAAAATTTCAAACCCCATATTTCGGGTTTAATAAAAGATCATAAAAAACCGCACGTAGGGGTCTTAATGATCTGTTGGCCTCGTTTGAAAAAGGTCTAAAATCACTGTCACACACAACTTCAAAAAACCTCATAATCTCAAGTTCTATAAAGGCTCAGAAAAGTTGCAAACGACCGTAAATCGCAAGACATGCCCACTCTCGGGTCAACTATTTTCATCCTGAAATACTCCTAGCAATTATCAACAGTATGTCAAGGAAAACTCTTATCTGAAGTAATCCGGTTTTGGGCAAATATGAGTGTAGAAACATCTATATGAAACAAGTAGTTTTTAAAGTACTTGACCGGTATCTTGTACTGAACAAGAAATCCTTCTTGCCTAGCCTTGATCATCAAAAGGTCCACACCAGGGTCGGATCTTGTTAGCCTCCCAACACTTTTCGAGTACAAAACAAACATTTCTGTCGAGAAACACAAAGGAGAAAGATTTCGCTGCACTGACCGCTGAAAACAATAAGCAGGCCAAATAATTTTCCGACAGACAACTGCCACAGCTGGAAGATTTTTTTCAGGAAAAGCCAAATGCTTATTTCAATCTGGTTTTCGGAAAAAATTTTTGACATTAAGACATAGAGAAGAAGAAGAAACATATGGGGTAGATCTAATCAGAAACAACGATAAAGACAACGCTTGAAAACTCTTCCCTGATTCAGGTAAGAGACATGTGTATTGAAGCGAAAATAGGCTAATACAGAATCAGCGAAGCGTTTTCAAAGCCAGCGCAATCGATTTCTCGCATAGAAAAAAATCCTATAGGGATATTTTGGTGAATGTAAAAACAATACAATTATGGCTTAAAGCCACAAGCCTAAGCCCAAGTCTAAGCCTAAGCCCAAGTCTAAGACCAAGCCTAAGCCCAAGTCTAAGCCTAAGCCCAAGCCTAAGCCCAAGCTCAAGCCTAAGCCCAAGCCTAAGCCCAAGGATCAGAGAAAAATTTTCAAATGCTTTCTGTGCAGATCGGATAAGAAGAAATAACAAATCCTATACGAAGAAATAAAAAATCCTATACAAAATCCAATAATCACAATAAAATTACACTGCTTCATCCAAGCTAGCCAAGCCAACGACCCCGGAACCAGTTGGAACATGGAAGAAGACTGTTAGTAGAAGAATGTACAAATGGAAGAGAGAGAGAAAGAGAGCGCACGAGAAGTGGACTACAATGGAAAATCTCGACGATCACCACTACCAGCCAGACTCCCCCTTGTCATTCTGAGACATGATTCAACGAACGAAACGCTTCTTCAGCCAATTCAAAACAGGTTTCAAATTCCATCCGACCTAACACAACAGCCAGAAAAAGCGTTCGATAAGACAATAATATGCGAGGAAAAAAGAAGGTTCGAAGTCTCATATAATAGCCGTTATTCAATCCTACCACTTAACTTTTTGACAAGGGAACCACGTCAGTTGATGGTAGGAATTTCGAAAAAGTCCTAGATATTCTTGTAGAGCATCCTCAACTTGTAAAAAATTTGAAAGCTGATGAGCTGCGCACGTTTTACAGTAAATTAAACTTCAATATTTTTGCGTTTAGATGATATTGACTTTATGCTCTTTTAACTTTTTGGATCGATAGCGTAGTAGCTAAGACAGTCGCTCTTGCGTCTAAAGAGATGCGGGTTCGAATCCCACTCGCGTCCGAATTTTTTTGCTTTTTTTGAAAAATTTTTCTACTTTTTTTTGCCTTTATTTGGAAGAAAGACTGTTAGTAGAGGACGAAGACAGATTGTAACAATTCTTCATTTACTTCCTTGTGCTCGCTGTGTAATTTGTCTCTATTTTGAACACTTTTTTTGTTGAACACCATCTTTGGTTTGATTAATTGTCAAAAAATATAAATTTTATGATTTTCAATATTTTGTATTCGTCTAAAATTGTAAAAAATGTAAAAAAATAAAGACAAAAAATAGAGAAAATTTTGTAAAGTGGCAAAAAATTCGGACGCGAGTGGAATTCGAACCCGTAAGATAAAAGTCTCTTAAGATAAAAGAGCAACTGCTTTAGCCACTACGCTATCGATCCAAAAAGTTACGAAGAACATAAAATCAATATCACCTAAACGCAAAAAATCGATGCAAAAAAAAGTTTGTGTATTACAACGAAAACATGAGTACAAAATTTCAAACGCAATTATATCTCGAAAACTACACCGATTCAAAAAATGATGTAAAAACAAAAAATGCTCCATTTTTCATGAACTTTCCGAAGGTCAACAAAACATGGGCAACTTTTTTCCCACTGGACTGGTCATTTAACCTCTGTCTTCACACTGACATTAAAAAATTCAAGTGTAAAGTTGACAATTGGGACATTTCATTGTTCTCTTCAAAATTTTATGTTGAACCTGTGATGCCATAGTCATATAATTTGCGTCGTTTCTGCCATTAATTTTTAATCAGCCTAATTTCCATACGGCTTTTGCGTCCGATTTGTTGGCTGAATTAGAGAGCCGTAATTGATGTGCTCGCTTCAAGAGTGACTTCTTCCACACATTCAAAAGGCCGCGAGGTTCGTTCAACAAGGTCCCCCGTTTCCAGAGGCTGGCAAATTCACTTCGGCCTTGGCGCCCGACGTCTCGCTAATGTGCGGCAATATCCCTTATGTGGGCCGATCGTATGGCCTGCAAAAAGAAGCTTTTCAAGTGGCGAATCGATAAGAAAGAAAAAGGCACGGCACGGAAAACGAGCTTGTTCTCGCCATAACCTTTGTGTTATTTTTATTTGATAGTTTATTTTATTAGGTCGTTTTCGAAATTTATGCTATTCAATACATGGACATGGACATTTTATTGTCTGCATTCAAGTCGGCCCATTTTGCATTTTTTATCTTGCATAAACTTTACGACTAGGTTCTAATTTAACTTATGAAAATTTTAAAAAATTTTCATAGATACATATGCAGGGTGACCAAGTGTTCTTATTAATAAGATTTGTTCTTATTTTGAGAGTCAGAAGCTTATTTTTTTAAAGATGTTCTTATTAATAAGAAATGTTCTTATCCTTATATATAAAGTGATTGTGTTCATTCGTTTGTGTGTACAGACGATTTTCTATGGTGAACTCTAAATCCTTATCAACCTATACCACGTTGCAGAGGGTGATGAGAGGAGCAAAATGACAGAGCGCGAAATAACCCAGGTGTTTTTGGGTGAATAACACAAAAACACACCACCCGGTGGGTTCTAAATACAAAACACCTGTGGGTGCTGAACCCATTGGGTACAGCACCCGCAGGTGTTTTTGTGTTCTGAACACCTGATCTTCAAATTTTTAAAAATCAAGGATCAATCATGTCAAAAAAAATAGGGGGTTACACCTAAAAATGAAAAATATGCGAATTTCAAAAATGTCTTCAAACCGGCTAATTTTTTATACTAAGGGGTTTTCGGCTATGAGGAACACGATGGCGATATTATTTTTTAACAAAATTTTTTGTAAAAATTAAAAAATTAGGGGGTTACCCCCTAAAAATTCAATTTTTTTTTCAAAAATTTTTGTTAAAAAATAATATCGCCACCGTGTTCCCCATAGCCGAAAACCCCGTAGTACAAAAAATTAGCCGGTTTGGAGACATTTTTAGGGGTAACCCCCTAATTTTTTGACACGATTGATCCTTGATTTTTAAAAATTTGAAGATCGGGTGTTCAGAACACAAAAACACTCGNTTTAGGGGTAACCCCCTAATTTTTTGACACGATTGATCCTTGATTTTTAAAAATTTGAAGATCGGGTGTTCAGAACACAAAAACACCTACAGGTGCTGCACCCAGAAGGTGGTCCACTCACCGGGTTGTCCATCCACCGGGTGGACAACCCGGTGGGTGGATTACCCACTGATTAGAGCACCCGTTGAGTGCATGTGTTCTGCACCCAGTGGGTGGTGTGGAGCACCCGGGTGGGTTATTTCGTGCTCTGCAAAATGATACCAATTTGGTGGGGATATCCCTTGAAAAAATTATAAAATTTTTTCAATAGAAAATACCTTTAGTACATAAGTTCTTTTGGGGTATCAATTGGGCCTTCACGGCTCAGTTGGGAGGTCATTTGATAGATCGACTGGGAAAAGGTCTACAAGGGTGAAGGTTCGAATCCAGCCTAGGGCATTTGTTTTTTGCCTAATTTTTAAATTTCAACATATTATCACTACAATAGTAATCAGTGCCCTATGTAATAAAGCTGATATGAAGAATATATAAAGCGGCTTATAACACCGTGTTAGGGGTGGTGAAAGAAGAAAAATGAGTGGTCGATCACCGTCTAGAGATAATTTTTGACAGGGGGTACCCTCCTATTCTATTATGGGCCCAATAGGGGAGAAAAATAAAATAGTTTTTCCAAAAATATTTTTTTCACGTAGATAGCCCCCCTGTAAAGTTCTTTTTGAAAAAATTTATTCCAAACAGGGGGGCTATCTACGTGAAAAAAATTTTTTTGGTCGTTTTTGAAAAAAATGGACTTTTGGTTTTTTCCCATAAGGTCGAAGGTTCAAATCCCGCTTGGAGCATAAGTTTTTTGCAAGGGCAAATGTATAATTTCTTAAAGGGCAAATGTGTATTAGCCTCTGCTTGTGCATGTATGGCGGAGGAGCTCGAAAATCGGATGAGGGGGTGGCGAAAAATCTCACTTTACAAACGTATTTTTTCTATCAAATTTCATCATTTTTCAACTAAATACACATCTTTTTTCGCCATTTTTTGAACATTTTCAGATTAAAATGGCAATTTTCAACAAAAAATTTCGCGCCTGCGGCGCTGTTTTTTATTACAAAATTTTATTATTTAATAAAGCCAATGGTTTGTGCAAATAAATCTCTCCAAATATTACCAGGGGTCTATTGTTGTACTTGATTAGTGACAAGTTACAAAAATAAAGGGAAAAACTACCAAGTTGGCACATGAAAAGTGACAAGTTCACTAGAAAAACTGACAAGTTTGTCACTTGTCGAAAAAACTGACTAACAAGGGACCTTCAAGGTCTGACAAACTCGGATTTTTTCGAGATCTAGCTCAAAAAAATCTGGAAAAAATAGTACTAGAGCTTTTGGCAACGCAGTACTATAGCTTTTGGCAACGAGCAAATTGTTGTCAAAAGCTCGTTTTTAAAAAAAATTGGCGTTGCCAAAAGCTCTAGTACCGAAAAAACGACTATAATAGTCGCTTGATTGAGCTAGATCTCGAAAAAATCTGAGCTTGTCAGATCTTGAAGGTCCCTTGTTAGTCAGTTTTTTTGACAAGTGATAAATGACAAACTTGTCGGTTTTTTAGTGAACTTGTCACTTTTCATATGCCAACTTGTCGGTTTTTTCACTTTATTTTTGTAACTTGTCGCTTATCACTTGTCACTAACCAGTACAACAATAGACCCCAGGAGTGGTGAGGGGGGTTTAGGATTTTTATAAACGTTAACATGGGAAAGTGTGCGAAAAATGAAAACTGGTCGGAATCGTCTTATCTCGCTTCAAAACACTCTGCTATACCCTTTTTGAACCAAAATAGAGGTGTGCATTCGCGTTTCGCTGAGTTTTTCATGGTTATAATACATTTTCTTTACCTGCCATAGGAGTCATTCAGTAATTAACGCCTTAGTTACTGAATGACTCCTATGGCGGGTAAGAAAATTTTGTAAATTTCATACTTTTCATTATTAATGAAAATTCTTTTTTTTAGCATATATTTCACTAAAATTGCTGCTAGGCAGAAAGATGATAAAATGTGATAGTGAACCGTTTCGTTGCAATGACCGGCGTTTTTCATCGAATTCGACGTACATTCACAGTGGCACACGTGCTTTTGTACGTTCTTTTTTTTGCGCATCGAAGCCACGAGCGCGTTTAAAGGAAGAAAGAGATCAGCGATCAAAATCACAGCACACTTTCCCTTGATTGCCGCTCTTGTTTATTTCTTCAATTAGTTTCATTGATATTCCACGTTGAGATTGGTTTGAAGTTCTGGTCAATTCTTGATTGTGAAAGAAAATGGCACACGTCAAGGATTTTAAACAAGTTGGTTTTGATTTTTTGAGGAAAGATAATTCAATTTTCAGTTGGAATATTTGAGTGGCTTTGGGAATGAATTTAAGAGCGAAGACCCGAGATGCCCAAATGCACTTCCCGTTGGTCAAAATAGTCCTCAAAAATGTCCGTATGGCCTGTATGCTGAACAGCTGTCTGGGAGCGCGTTCACGGTGCCACGGAAGGATAACAAAAGAAGGTTTGTCTATGGAAATTTGTCTACAGGGTGGACTTTAAAAAACCGAAATTTTTACCGTTTTTGGCGAAAATTTGAAGAAAAAATCGAAAAAATATCGATTTCATGGCTAAGTTAGCATTTTCAGAAATTTTCAATGCGCACAATCGATTTTTCGCATAAAATTATCCCTACTAGATTACTTTTTGAAAAAAATTTTCGCAAATTTTTTCGTCAAAATTCCGGCCTTTTAAAGCCCACCCTGTATTTGATCTCAAATTGCAGTGTGGTAGCCAGGGGGAGGGGCTATAGCTCACTCCAATATCTGAAAAAATTTCCCTCTAAATCTTAATCGTCTCCCATTATGATTTTTTACCAAAATTTTCAATTTTTTCACTAAAATAAGCCATTTTTTCATCAAAAAGCCCAAATTTTCACATAAAATTGTAAATTTCTGAGCATTTTCAGCTTAAAAACAAGCACTTTCAAAAAAGTTTTTCAAAATTTGTTTTTTTAAACGCTCACATTTCCCCAGGGAATCGGTACGAAATTCCAAAAAAATTTCTAATCAAGTCGGGTATAAGGAATCGTTTGAGCCCGGTTTCGATGGGGCAAGTTGGGAGGGTTCCTTGTGAGTGATAATTTTTCAAAAATATTTTAGTTGGCTCTACCGCATTCGACCATCTGTTCAGCATAAGCCATTTGAACCTCTTCAAATTCCAAAATTTACGAATCGTTTCTCGGATTTTGCCCCGAATCCAAATCAGCTTCGATGGAATCCATTCCCTTTACCCGACGATAGCACTCTCGTTGATTTTGTCGAGGTAAGAGAAATCAATTTGCCGGGAAAGAATGAGCTTCAAGTCAACTTTTTAGGGACTCCATACAGTATGTGGTGGAGGTGACATTGTAGCACGTAATGGGATTGCAATTCATAATTACTCATGCAATGTTTCTATGCACGATCGCTGTTTATACAACGCGGATGGAGATTTTCTTATTGGTAAGGAAATTTAAAAAATTTCAGTTTTTAATCAAAAATATCAAAAATTTTCCATTTTTTCTTCAATATTCAACATTTTCTTGGTCAAAAATTGTACTTTTCTGAGCATTTTTACCTTAAAAATGATGATTAAAAAATTTTTCTTGAGAAAACAATATAAGGGGAGATTATGATTTTCTTGGAAAGAAGATGAATAGGAAGAAAATGTCCAAAATTTTCTCGATACTCAAGCCAAGAACAGAGGGGACCCTTATGTAAAATTGCCTTCTTTACTAGGATTTTGAATGAAATGTCAACGTTTTTTATTTTTAGTACCTCAACAAGGAGCTTTGAAAATTACAACCGAGTTTGGAAGAATCTTGGTTGAACCACAAGAGATTGTTGTCATACCACAGGGCATTCGTTTTTCTGTTGCCGTCGACGGCCCAAGTCGTGGATATATTCTTGAAGTCTATGGTGTACATTTTCAACTACCTGACCTTGGGCCTATTGGTCAGTCATCCAGGCACTAGAAACGAACTTCACGGAAGTTAGATTCGCGAATCTAACTTCACTTTACTTCTGCAAATCGATTTCTCGCACAAAATCACCCTAGAATGGATTTTTTTGCATAAAATTACAAAAGGTTGACTCAAAACCGAAAAGTGAAGTTAGATTTACGGAAGTTAGATTTCGAAAAAAAGTGAAGTAAAATTCCTAGTGCTGCCATCTATTTGACATTTTAAACAAAAGTAGCTTTTAGGTGCAAACGGCTTAGCTAATCCTCGAGACTTTTTGACCCCGGTGGCTTGGTTTGAAGATCGTGATGGGGTCACCTTCCGAGTAGTTAGCAAATATCAGGGTGCATTCTTTGAAGCTATTCAAGTAAATTTTTTGTTATCCGATGCGAGATTTAGAGTTGTTCTTTTCCGTTTTTTCATCGCAATTGCTATCTTTCCGTCAAAGGAAATATTTTTAAACTATCGTTTTTCAAAATTCAAAAACAAAAGATGTTTAAAATGATCTGAAATTTCATAATATATAAATTTTCCAAACATTTTAATGAAAAAAATTGATTTTTGATTTCTTTTCCATATTTTTCCGGAAGAGATTGAAAAAATATGGAAAAGAAAACAAAAAATCGATTTTTTTCCATTAAAATGTTTGGAAAAATTTGTATATTATGAAATTTCAGATTATTTTGAACAATTTTCATTTTTTGAATTTTGAAAAAATGATAGTTTAAAAATATTTCCTTTGACGGAAAGATAGCAATTGCGATGGAAAAATGGAAAAGAAAACAACTCTAGCGAGATTTATGGCTATTTAGGATCATTCNTTTCATTTTTTGAATTTTGAAAAAATGATAGTTTAAAAATATTTCCTTTGACGGAAAGATAGCAATTGCGATGGAAAAATGGAAAAGAAAACAACTCTAGCGAGATTTATGGCTATTTAGGATCATTCACCGTTTGATGTTGTTGCGTGGCATGGAAATTACACTCCGTTCAAATACGATTTACGTCGTTTTATGGTCATAAATACGGTCTCATTCGATCATTGTGTAAGCATATTAGACTACAGAAAATCCGAATATTTTTGCCCTTTTTCAGGATCCCAGTATCTTTACAGTCTTAACTGCTCCTTCGACTCGCCCTGGTGTGGCAATAGCCGACTTTGTGATTTTCCCGCCTAGATGGGGTGTCGCTGAGAATACCTTTAGGTGAGTGTAATAGAAAAGTTTTCGTATCTTCATGGCTTCGAGCAATTATGAACTATATTTTTAAACAGAGGTGCCAAGTCTGCTGATTTTTCAGAAAAGTGCTGATTTTGAGATGTCAAATCTGGCAAAATGCTGATTTTTCAGTGTCAAAAATCTGATTTTTGAGATGCGAAATTTTATCAAATTTATAAGAAATATAATGGAAAATTAGCATTTTGCTGATTTGTGCTCCTAAAATCTGATTCTTGAAGTCAGATTTTCTGATTTTGAACATATATTCTTTGTATCCCTGTTTTTAAACTATTCATTTAGACCTCCGTATTACCACCGCAACTGCATGAGCGAGTATATGGGACTGATTGTTGGCACATATGAAGCCAAAGAAGGTGGCTTCCGACCAGGCGGCGCAAGTTTGCACAGGTATTTATATTCTAAGGGTGTACGCTAGCAGTCATGAAACGTATTTCACGACGATTTCCGGACGCTAGACGTCTGTGAATCGGACTCATTTTCAGACGGCGTCCGGAAATGGGTTTGAATTTGCCTGAATATTGACACGAAAACCCTGAACGTTACATTTTGTTAAAATACGCTTAATTATTAGATGTATTTAAAAAACAAAGACGGTATAGCTCGATGAGACGAACAAGACTACACCAAATTTATCCAATTTGAAAATTGTTTTGGGTTATTGAAACGAAAATTCTGATTCATGTTTTCGTTTCAATAACCCAAAATAATTTTCAAATTGGATAAATTTGGTGCCGTTTTGTTCGTCTCGTCGAGCTATAAAGAATGCCTTCTTTGTTTTTTAAATACACGCAATAATTAAGCGTATTTAAAAAATGTAAAATTCAGGGTTTTTGTGTCAATATTGAGGCAAATTCAAACTCGTTTTCGGATGCCGTCTGGAAATGAGTCCGGTTTCCGGAAATCGTGAAATGCGTTTTATTTTTTATAGTATGATGACTCCACATGGTCCTGATGCCGCCTGCTTTGAAAAAGCGTCCAATGATGAATTGAGACCACAGCGAGTTGCGGACGGCACCATGTCGTTTATGTTCGAAAGTTCTTTGAGCATGGTTGTGACAGATTGGGCGAATCGAGAAAATGTTGATTTCAACTATTTCAAAGATTGGATGCCATTGAAGAAGCATTTCCGAAACACACCTTGAAATTTCAACAAATCTATCTGCAGATATTTTTTAAAATATTTTTATGAACTAGTTATATAAAGAATAAATTGAAAACATTATTCATATATTTGTTAAGAGTATAGATTTTTACACAGCACTATCTGATATCAATTTTCTAGCTTTTTTTAAATAACGACAAAATTTAGACCGGCAAAATGGTTAAGCTTAAGAAGAATGGAGGCTCAACGGCTAGCCAAAGTTTTCTTCCATTTAGTGTAGAAGGTTAGCAATTTTTCTAATGCAAAAAAGTGATCCTATATAAGTTTGTATTAGATTAGGGTTGGCGGGAACAGGAAATTCTTATCGGAAACGGGGATCATAATCGGACAGAAAAATCCGAAATCGGGAAAAAATGTTTAAAATCACCTTGATACCCCTTATATATTTTTTTCGACAATTTCCAAAATTTTGGACAAAAACATAAGTGGGGGACCAAGTTCTTTTTAGTCATCAAGGTGTTTTTTCGAGTTTGTCAAAAATGTTACAAGAATCATATATATCCACACCTATATTTTTGCGCCGATAAACGCGAAAATTTTTTGTTGAAATCCTTGAGGTAAAGCAAAAACATGTGCCGCAGACGAAAATTTTTTTGAGAAATTCTTGTTTTTAAGCTGAAAAATAAACGTTTATTTCTGTAGAAAACATTCAATTTTCACTGGACGACGAAGAAGAAGCTAAACCGACAACCTCGGACGCCAGACATGGACTTCTGAACGGCGAACCGACTCGAATCATGCCCAATACGGCACGCACAGCACCACCTAACGAAAACCACAGGCACCCAACATGGCGAGGTATATTTTACCGGTTGTATAAATAGATATACCCTAAATTTTAGTATCCGATTCCAATAAGAATAAAGCGTCCGAAAATCGTGACGATATTAGACTGACGGATGAAATCGAATTAGATGGTGACTCTGGCTCAGACGATCTCGATCTATTACCTCCCCTTCCTTCCAAACATTCCACATCCAAAATCCAACGGCGCATCCAGAAAATTTTTGTCTGTTGCCCACCTCGTTTTGCCCAGCCAAAATGCACAATTATGTAGTTTGAAGATAAGGAGTCTTCTCATCCGATATCGCAATTGTTTCCACACGGGTTTACATTGATCTTTTTTTCCATGTGCAATCAATCCTAGTCCCAAAGAATCCTTCAACAAATCTCATTTTTGAATGAATATATAAACTTTATGCTAATTGTAAACATATTGCTAATAAATATTAAGTTGTTTCATAAGTATCTGTGACCCAACAAATACATCTAAAATCGGCATTTTTCACTATTTTTCGATGAAATTAGTTTCAATAGTAGTGTAAAGAGTGTATGCTGAATGCGATCCAATCGGTCTTTTTGAACGAAACTCATGTTTTCGTGCCAATATACAGACTTTTCAAAAAGTTGTAGTTTTTAAGGATGTAACTTTATTTGTTGCCCTAAAAATTCAATTTTTTTATAAACGAGTTACACACAATACCGCCATCCCTCATACATGTGGTCTGGCTACACCACTGCTTAAAACATTAATAAATATTGTTTTTTTTCAACAACAAAAAAGGGGTAGGGGACACCAGAAAGTGGGAGGGCAAGGAACTCCAGGAAGTGGGGGGGGGGGACAGGAAAAATTTTTTGCAATAACTCTCCTCAATCTGCCCTCATCCTTCTTTATATATAAAAAACTTTATGCTAATTGTAAACGTAAGCTAATAAGTAAGTTCTATTTCAAGCCGGTTTAGTATCGATGACTAGGCCGTGCATCGATTTGATATCATCTCGAATGGCGTCGTTGACCATTCGATGTTGTTGCACCTTCAGTTTTCCCTTAAAATCTGAAGAAGTCACTTGGATTTGATACATCGAGCCGCATCCACCTAAGAGTGCATATTAAAATTATAGGGTGAATCGAAAAAAACTGGAATTTGGGCGATTTTTTCATTTTTTTCGACCCTAAATTTGTTTCCTTCAAAAATTACCCTATTAGGGCTAATTTTATGCGAGGAATCATCGATTGCGCGCATTCCCGAAGGTTTAAAACGTTTCCCTGATTCAGGGAAATAGATGTGTGTATTGATGCGAAAATCGCAAAATTTTGAAATTTCTTCAAAATCATATTTCAGGGGGTAATTTTTTCATGCAGGGAGTCGATTGCACGCATTCTCGAATCTTGAAAATGTTTCCTTGACCCTGATTCAGGGAAATAAGAGTATGTATTGAAGCGAAAATCGAACATGATGCTTTATACCTCACCTGAAACGTCCACTACTTTTACTTGAGAACCTGGACTAAAATGCTTCATGAGTTTTTCTGCTAGCCGCTTTTCACCTTCCGATGTTGAAGTGGAAGCCGTGCATAATAATCTTGCAGCTTGAGTCGGCTTTATGAATGGGATCAAGTTATGACTTATTTGGCGAAACATTTCTTAAATTTTTTTAAAAATTTATCATTCTCTACTTTCTAATGAATCAAATATTTAGATCGGTATATGTTATGCTGTTTAATTTTTATATACGGGCTAAATGAAAAGCTTTATTAAAATGAAAAATGGCAATCTAACATTATCCACATGGTCATTTAATGTTTCGAAACTTGAAATCTCGAAAATTGTTTTTGAGGAGGATTTCTCCGGAAGTACAAAGCCAAAATCCTGATAGTTTTGGTGTGGTTAGAAAGCTGAATTTCGTAGCAATCGAATGACACCAAATTCACGCCATAACTCTTTCTGGTTGAGGAGTTATTGCATAATTAGTAAAAAATGTCAATAATCCACCCCCTTCCCTGAATCAGGGTCAAGAAAGCGTTTACATGTTTCGGGAATGCGCGCAATCGATTCCCCGCCTAGAAAAACCCCTAGACCCCCGGTTTTCTGGCGAAAATCTGAATTTTTTCATTTTCGCTTCAATAATCCCACTCTTTCCCTGAATCAGGGAA
Organism: Acrobeloides nanus; assembly: GCA_900406225.1. Taxonomy (NCBI): domain Eukaryota; kingdom Metazoa; phylum Nematoda; class Chromadorea; order Rhabditida; family Cephalobidae; genus Acrobeloides; species Acrobeloides nanus. The sequence goes on along the minus strand of OZJO01018427.1, from coordinate 15,454 downwards.
GCAATTCGCACGACATTTTTTACTAATTATGCAATAACTCCTCAACCAGAAAGAGTTATGGCACGATTTTGGTGCCATTCGATTGCTACGAAATCCAGCTTTCTAACCACACCAAAACTATCAGGATTTTGGTTTTGTGCTTCCGGAGAAATCAGCTCAAAAACATCAACAAGTTTCGAAACATCAAACGACCTATCACATTACTATTAACAGTCAAAGCATTAAATCCATATCAAGGGTGTAGCTAGTGAGGTTTGCAGAGTACTTTGATAGTTCATTGAAATATTTGATTAAGGGGCACAAATTTAGATCAGCGGCGAAAAGTGGAGTTGGGGGGAGTTTTGGGTAAAATATCATAAACTTTGCAGCAGTATCTCAGAAAAAAGATTTTTTGGAATTTTTACAAAAATGACTTTTCTAGGGGTAATTTTATGCGAAAAATCGATTACGCGCATTCCCGAAGCTTGAAAATGCTTCCCTGACACTGATTCAGGGAGATAAGAGTGTGTATTAAAGCGAAAATATGAAAATTTTGGATTCAATACACACTCTTTTCCTGAATCAGGAAAGCATTTTCAAGCCTCAGAAATTTGAGCCTAGCTACGCTCTTTAGTCATTTAGTAAGAAAATCCTTTGGTATATCTAGCACCAATAGAAAACATCACAGACACAAATCTAATTGCAGCGAATCATTGTAGTGAGAGCTTTTTTGTTATTGACTAGTTTTAGCTAAATCATTTGATAGGGGAGGTATTGGAGATCATTATATCCAAACTTGTAGAACTTTGTTTAAGATGATTCTGCACTTGGCTCATTGTTTTCTAAATTAGAAAATGAACATTTTTTGACATTTTTTTCTTGTTCTAGCACAAAAAAATTTTTTGTGAAATTTTTTTCTCAAATTCGAATTTGTCATTGATTTTAGATTGTTGAAAAAATTATTTCGTAAACTTCGAGTTACGGGGTATTGTTTTCCCTCTAGGGTGACCATCGTGCCGCTGTACTATCCTACTATGAAAGTGCTAAATACACATGATTCCGTTGTCCCCTGATTCAAGGAAAGCGTATTGTGTATTGAAGCGAAAAGTCGCAAAAATGCAATTTTTGCTTAAAAACGATCCCTTTTGGAGTAAAAACACTTTCCTGATTCAGGGAAGGCATATTATTTATTGAAACGAAAAGTCGAAAAATACTATTTTTGCCTACAAACGATCCCTTTTGGAGTAAAAACGCTTCAGGGAAGGCGTATTGTTTATTGAAGCGAAAAGTCGCAAAAATGCAATTTCTACCCCAAAAGGGATGGTTTTTAGGAAAAATCGCATTTTTTCCGACTTTTCGCTTCAATACACAATACGCCTTCCCTGAATCAGGGTGTTTCCCTTTGGGATAAAATGTGCGGGAGAATCCGAATTTGACATTTATAGTTGTCAGAACATACCATTTAGCCAAGAATATGGCTTCCACATTTTCACAGGCTCGAGCAAATCCGAGTCCGGATCCAATAGGTTATAGTGCTGTCTGAGTGCATGGAAAATCGACCACACGCTAAGAGGACGCATGTAACCAATAGCTCTATAGAATTTCTTTCGATAAATCGCCTCGGGGGTTTGATATTGGAGCCCCGAGCGATTATAACATGTGTTATAACATCCATAGGCTAGATCGAAGCCACGCTGGGGATCGCCTTGTTGGATATAGAAGGATGCTAGTGCATACGTTATTCCAGTCCATACCTATAACAAAAAAAAGTTGATCAGCATTTGATATTGGGTTGATTAATAATTTTCCGAAATCGACTCCTCGGCGTTTTTCTAGATCAAGAATCGATTGCGCGCATTGCTTCCCTGATTCAGGGAAGGAGTGGATTATTAAAGCGAAAATGAAAAAATTCGAATTTTCGCCGGAAAACCGCCGATCTAGGGGTTTCTCTAGGCGGAGAATCGATTGCGCGCATTCCCGAAGCGAGTAAACGCTTCCCTGACCCTGATTCAAAGAAGAGTTGGGTGTATTAAAGCGAAAATGAATGAAACTCGGCAACCATTGTTCAAGCTTGACGTTCACAATTTGAGCAAAGAAAGTAAACCCAAACCGAATTTCATTCATTTTCGCTTCAATACACTTCCTCTTCCCTGAATCAAGATCAAGAAAGCGTTTATACGCTTCGGGAATGCGCGCAATCGATTCCCTGCCTAGAAAAGCCCTATTGATCGCTGGTTTTCCGGTGAAAATCCGAATTTTTCGATTTTCGCTTTAACACCCACCCCTTTTCTGAATCAGGAAACCATTTTCAAGATTCGACAATGCGTGCAGTCTTGAAAAACCCGTGGGGAGTCAATTTCGCAATGCACGGAAAATTATTGATCAACCCAGTATAAGAGAATTTGACAAACCTCATCTGCTTGTATATAAAACTGGTCGAGCTTTCCATCCGGGCACATTCCATTCACCGCTCCCAGACGCCCGTTGCCAAACTTCATGACGTTATATTCAAAAATGGCATCCAGCGATGATTTTACGTATTCTTTTGGTAATAACTAAATGAAAAAACGTTTGATTAAAAAAATTATGTGTTAACTTACATCATGGACTAAATTGGGCTCGATCGATTGCAGATACCAATAGCCACATAACTGATCAGCCATTATAGTGCTCTGACTCAAAGAACCTTCATCGAAGTTGAAATATTTTCCATTCCATAATTTGGAGACATATGCCTGAAAGGACCAAGTTCAGTAGGAAAAAAGTTGCCACAATTTGTATATATTCGTAAAATTCATGAAAAATGGAGCACTTTTTGTTTTTACGGCATGTGCTGAATCGTTGTAGTTTTTGAGAAAATTGCGTTTGAAATTTTGATTTGTGTACATGTTTTCGTTGTAATACACAAAATTTTAAAAATCGCCAACAACTTCACATGCAATTTTCTCCAAAACTACAACGTTTCAGAACATGCCGTAAAAAGAAAAAATGCTCCATTTTTCATGAACTTTTTGAATATACACAAAAATTGGCAACTTTTTTTCTACCGAACTGGTGCTTTATGTTATTATGATTATCGAGAAATGTTCCTACTTTTTTTGCCGATTCTAATAAGAGCTCATAACGTTGACTCGTCGCTAAATCGCCGATGTCCTTGGCCATTTCAATCGCTACACGAAGCGAGGCTAGCCAAAGGGAACCGCAGTATGCACTCACACCGCACATCTTCCATGCGTCATAAGTCTGGTCAGCAGTGCCGAAGTTTTCAATCATCCCATCTCCATCTCTATCCCAGCATTGCAGCGCCTCTTCAATGAGATTCTAAAATTTGGTGTAGATGACTGTTGAGTATACGGATGTACAGCACGGAGCGCAAAAAGGCCGAAAAGGGCATGGCATGGGTCGAAATTCAAAATAAATGTCGCCAATTCAGCCCCAAAAGCTTCAAAATATCATATATGGGGGTTTTTTCATCAAAAGCCTAAGCCCAAGCCTAAGCCCAAGCCTAAGCCCAAGCCTAAGCCCAAGCCTAAGCCTAAGCCTAAGCCCAAGCCCAAACACGAGCCTAAGCCCAAACTAACTACGTGTACGGCGCGCAAAAAACCGATCATCATGGGGTTGGAGGTTTTCCATCAAGAGTCTTAAACCCCAAGCCTAAGCCTATTCAAGGTTCGGCAATGCGAAAACGCATCTCTGATCATGTATTAGCCTATTTTCGTTTCAATACACACACACATCTTCCCTGAATCAGGGCGCCCTGTATTTGACATACCTTGATTGACGGCCAAATAAATTTGAGGAATTTTGAATCTCGTTTCAAGATAAGGTAATAATCTCGGAAACTGGTGAGTATAAATTTCAGGTTCAGATCTTTCCACTTTCCAGTATCGTGCATCTAAAAATCATTTTACTCATCTATTTTACAAGGAACACTATCAACTTGCCCTACTCCGATTTTGCCGAAACCGGTCTCAAGCGATTCCTCATACCCGAATTGATTAGAGAATTTTTTGGAATTTCGTCCCCATAGGCCTTCCTCATCAAGATATGAGCGTTTAAAGTTCGCAGAATGTACAGAAAATTGAATTGATTGGCAATTTTGCCTGAATCAATAAAAATCTGTTTATTGAAACGAAAATATTGGACATTAGAAAATTCAAAATTTACTGACCCGTTTGGGATGAATGATAGCTCATTGAATTCCTGAGACCATGAGGAATTCAATGAGCTATCATTCATCTCAAACGGGTCGGTAAATTTTGAATTTTCTAATGTTCGATATTTTCGTTTCAATAAACAGACTTCAGGCAAAATTGATAATCAATTCAACTTTCTGTACATTCTGCGAACTTGAAACGCTCATATCTCCTCGGGGAAAGCGCATGGGAACGTAATTCCAAAAAATTTTATAATCAAGTCGGGCATGAGGAACATCTTGAGCCCGGTTTCGGCAAAATCGGAGTAGGGCAAGTTGATAGTGTTCCTTGTTAGATGTTTATATTTGTGGCATTAGGAAAAATGTGTTGATTATTAAAATTTTGAACCTCTTATTACCCTGTTCATGACTAGCTTTATATAAAGTGTTGGCTAAGTGGCGAAGTGTATAAAGAAGCCGACCGTCCGATCTGGCAAGTTAAGCAATGTTGGGCCCACAAGTTCGATTTCTACGAGGATAAAACTTTTTCTTTTCAAACAATTTTTGCAAAATTTGTTGCTCCTTTTCTTGCAAAAAATCGTTTGAAAAGCAAAAGTTTTACCCACGTGGGAATCGAACCTGTGGGCCCAACGTTGCTTAACTTGCCAGATCGGAGGGGGCTTCTTTATCCAATTCGCCATGTAGCCAACAATTTATACAAAAGGGGTAATATGGTTTTAGTTGAACACAGGCATGTGTGTTTAGAGGTAATAATCATAGTTTTCTCTTACCACATAAGCATTAGTCAATAGCCATGGATCTTTGGCAGGATTTCCGAGATCATGTGGAACACGATTTTTTACCTTTCTTGGGGCAATATCCCCCTCCATGTGATATTTTGTCAATTTTTCTTCAGTCCTTTCAATATGGTCGTCTAAAATATTCGTTACTCACAACTTATTTGCCTAGAAGCTTACTCATTTCTGCTTGAATAACATGTTCTAGGTTTGGATATAGCTCGGCTAGGGCAAACGATGCATAAAAATGCACATCATAAGTATTTATCATGCGGTATTCCCACGCTGAAATTCGTACAGATGCAGAGTTGATTATAGAAAAATCTTACATTCAAGATAGCCAAATCTGCCATATTTTTTCAACTGTTCAATCGTATATTCGGAAAGGTGGGGTTCTTGATTTCGCCATCTTAAACAAATTATGATTTTGATACAGCTTTAAAGGACCAGTCAAGTGGGGGAAAAAATTGCCCATGTTTTATTGATATTCGGAAAGTTGATGAAAAATGAAGCATTTTTTGTTTTTACGGCATGTTCTGAATCGTTGTAGTTTTTAAGATAATTGCGTTTGAAGTTAGCGATTTTGAAAAATCTGTGTATTACAACGAAAACATGAACGCAGTCAAAATCCCTGAATCAATCAAAGTTGTGTATTGACGCGAAAATTAAGAAAAAAAATTTTGTTTTTCATCGACTTACAAAAACTGCTAAAAAAATTTTCGCGTCAATACACAACTTTTATTGATTCAGGAACGAATTTTCACTGCGTTCATGTTTTCGTTGTAATATACAGATTTCAAAAATCGCTAACTTCAAAAAAATTGAAAAATTTATCAAAAATTTTTTTAGCAGTTTTCGTAAACCGATGAAAAACGAATTTTTTTAAAAATTTTCTCGTCGATACACAACTTTTATTGATTCAGGGACGAATTTTCGTTCATGTTTTCGTTGTAATACACAGGCGAAACTTCAAACGCAATTATCTCGGCAACGATAACGATTCAGAGGTTGCCGTAAAAACAAAAATTGCTCCATTTTTCATGAACTTTCCGAATATATCATGTTTTCATGTGCTTCCTTCCAAGTGGATTGGTCCTTTAATAAAGCTTACTCTTCATCATATTGAAGCCATATGGATCCTCCATCGGTCAAGAAATATAGCTCATTGAAGAGAGCACTAAATTTTTTTGATTTAAAACGTTCCAGTATATTTTTTGACGTAATTTTTCATATTAGATATGAAATGCTTAGTAGTAACAAAAACCCCCTTGCCCCGGGAGTGGGTCCTGGCTAAACCGCTGTTTTGAAAACGCCTCAAAGCCTACCTTTTGAGCCAATCTGGCAAATGTGGATGTTTGAGTATAGGAGTTTGCCAGGCTTCAATTTGTTTCTCCCAGCAATCAAATTTTTCTAGCGCATATATGGCGATGTCCGCTGCAGCACTCGACTCCAGTGAAAAAAAATGTGCATACCACCGCGTCAGTAACCTTCTATTTAACCCAAAATGGACTTTGGGCATATGCCAAGCTAGTGCGAATTCCAACGGTTCACTTGTTGTTGAAAACGGTGCTATTCGTGTACTCAAACTGACTGCTATTCCTTTTTCGCTACCCGTATGGCCATCTGAAAATTGAAAAAATCGGTCAAAGATTCAAAAAAGTTTGTGTATTACAACGAAAACATGTACACAAACTCAAAATTGCAAACGCAATTTTCTCAAAAACTACAACGATTAAGAATATGCCGTAAAAACAAAAAATGCTCCATTTTTCATGAACTTTCCGAAAATCCACTTTTTTTGGCACACACTTTTTGGTAGATATGATACCTTTCATAGTCAAAGAGCCATTTTCATATAAATCTTGCCAAATTTCTTCTCCGCTTCCATTGGGATCAAAACCGCTGATGCCGGCTTCATTCATTCCTGTTTTCGCCTTAGCTCCAAGGGCATATGTGCACGGCATTTGATTTATTGTGTGCTCCAACATCATTCCTTTTACTACAAAATTTTTTCTTACTTTTACTTTGACAGTTTTTAACAATCATACTTGCTCCTCGTTCAAAGCTATGGGTATGGCAGTTATTTTCATCGTGCCAGCGACGATTCCCAGTTCCGTTCCTATGAAAAACAGTTTTCAAGTAAAAATCTTGATAAAAAATACCGGAATGTAAAGGCTATACAAACGTCATATTCTTTATCTGATTGATTAATAATATCAAATACAAAAACGGTAGTCGGCAGTGAAGAATCCTAAAGTTATGACAGATCAAAAAAATTTTAGAATTGTTATGAAAAAACTCGTATATCACAATTATATATTCGAAAAATTCATGAAAAATAGAGCATTTTTTGTTTTTACGACATGTTCCGAGTCGTTGTAGTTTTCGAGATAATTGCGTTTGAAATTTGAATTTGCGTTCATGCGTTTCGTTGTAATACACAAACTTTTTTGAATTTTTTTGCGAAAAAATCGATTTTTGCATCGATTTTTTAAACTTTCATCAAATGAACATTATAGCAATGTTTTATAGCTAAATGAGACGAATAAAATGATACAAAATTTATTCAATTTGAAAATTGTTTTGGGTTATTGAAACGAAAATTCTGATTCAGGGTTTTCGTTTCAATAATCCAAAACAATGTTCAAATTGGATAATTTTGGTGTCATCTTATTCGTCTCATTTAGCTATAAAACATTGCTACAATGTTCATTTTATGAAAGTTTAAAAAATCGATTTTTCCGCACTAAATTCAAAAAAGTCTGAGTATTACAACGAAAAGCATGAACGCAAATTCAAACTTCAAACGCAATTTTCTCGAAAACTACAACGATTCAGAACATGCCGTAAAAACAAAAAATGCTCCATTTTTCATGAATTTTACAAATAAATATTTTTTTACTATGTACACACTCCTTTCTTTTTGTTGAAAAAAATACGCAAAAAAAGTTCCACCTAATTTTTAGCTACTTACTTTGTACTCTTTTTGGATAACAGGACTGATTTGTCGACTCACTACCGTTATATTTAGTTCTGGAATTTCAAATTTGGTCCAAGAGCGCGGGTAGAGCTAAAGTGAATCAATTCAATAAGAACTAAATAAATTAGGCTGCGCGCTGTCTCGAACAGGTTTTGAATTAGTTGGAGTATTGACACGAAAACCCTGAATCTTACATTTTTTAAATACACTTAATTATTGGGTAAAAACAAAACGGCATTCTTTATAGCTCGACGAGACGACCAAAACGACACCAAATTTATTCAATTTGAAAATTGGTTTGGGTTATTGAAACGAAAACCCTGAATCAGAGTTTTCGTTACAATAATCAAAAATAATTTTCAAATTGGATAAATTTGGTGTCGTTTTGTTCGTCTCATCGAGCTATAAAGAATGCCGTCTTTGTTTTTGTAAATACACTCAATAATTAAGCGTATTTAAAAAATGTAAAATTCAGGGTTTTCGTGTCAATATTCAGGCAAATTCAAACGAGGTCGAGACGTTTAGCGTCTCGACCACTCGTTCGAGATGTTTAGCGCGCAGCCTTAGTCACAACCAACCCCAACATAAGCGACATTCTCTGGCCTCAAACTGAAATCCCAGGTCTTCAAAGTCGAATCTTGTTTATTGCTGTGAATGTCAGTGATGGCACATAGAACGATTTGCTTGACTGTTGCCCCCTTATGTCGTATATTGAGAATGAATTGATCTGCTTTCACAAAATCCACTTTACGCTCAACAAGCCCTGGTCGAAGTGCAAACTTGCAGAAGCCTCCTCGTAGATCTCTTCCGATCGAGCCACAACCAATTCCACCACATGGGACGCCTAATGATTTTTGTTAATATTTTTTTAAAATTTGCGTTTACCATAGTATTTGTTATGCTTGAGAGGACGGTAGGTGTTGATGAAAAGCTTTTCTCGTCTCCCAAAATATCTCATCCAAAAAAGGGAATATCGTATAACAAATGGTAGTGCATTGTAGACTTGACGGATCTTGGGACGATTAAATGGGCAGCGATCTTCCTCTGGTTCTTCGTCCCCTAAACAGAATTTTAAGCAGCGTCGTAATTATGTGTAAAGAAGGTATCGTAACAAGACCAATTCGAATCATTTTTTCAATGTTTTGAATGTGTCTGTGTATTAGCACGAAAACCCTGTAGGTATCGCAACAAAACCAAAGAAGGTATCGCAACAAGATCAATTCGAATAATCTTTTCGATATTTTGAATGTATCTGTGTATTAGCACGAAAACCCTGTTTCTTATAACTTGCACGCAATCATCTTTTCTCATTGATCTTTACCTATCGAGATTTTTTCTCTATCGCATTCTTATCGCGAATAATCTTTTCGATATTTTGAATGTATCTGTGTATTAGCACGAAAACCCTATTTTTCAAATCCCGTGATTAGGTCATTCGAATGAGCCATCGGGCGACGGAAACGGATTTAAACTCGATTCTTGGCAAATTTTTGAAATTTGGGAGCATCATCAAAAAACAACCTGTATGATGCTGATTTTAAGGAATCGGAAAACGCATTTTTTCTTACCCCTTCGTGTCCATCCGATACCAGTCGGAAATTCCACCATTGCCATAGAGTTTTCAGAATCGCTCTGTTGAGTTGTTATGGAATCCTTGTCGGCAATAACCATCGTGACAGAATTTGATTAGAATTAGAAACTCGTTTTGAAATTAGAGGAAGGTCATTTCTTAACTAAAATCATTTGATCAATTTTATTGACGAGACGCAAATATTTACTCAGCATTTTTCATGTGTGGGCAATAAAAATGGAATAAAATCGAAAATGGAAAATTAAATTGTCTTGTCGATTATTCATTATGCGCCCGACATATATATCGTATGCTATTAATCAGTTTGAAACTCTGTGAATTTCAAAACAATAACATATAACAATTAGAGATGCATGTTGTGTGCTCGAGTTTGTAACTATAGAAATTGATGACAAACAAATTCGATCTTTTAGAAAGTACAAAGCAGAACAGAAAAACTACTCTCTTGGAGCTCCAAAAATAACAACTAATTTATTTGAAAATCTTATTTGGCAAAAAGCTTGTGGTTTTTAAAAAAAATATTTATGATCATCTCAAGAAAAATCGGATGGCTATCACTATCTCAAGACATAAAGGACAGCGAGAACGACGACAATAGTCTTAAAGGGGTGTAAAGTAGGGTCGAGTAGAAAATTTTTTGAATTTTTTTTAACAAGTGACCCTTTAGGGACAGGGTTGTCGCAAACTCGAACTCGATAAACTCGAAAACTCGATTATTTTGAGACTCGATAAAATAATCGAGTTTTCGAGTTTTGAAGGAGTCATTCACATATCACGTGATCAAATATTTAACATTTTTAGACACCCCTACCCCCTCCGTGATCAAACATGATCACGGGCAATTTTTCAATTGGATCAATTTTTTCAATTTTGGCAGTTTTTTCGATTTTGGCCAAATTTGTCAACTTTGGTGAATTTTCGATTTTGGCAAATTTTTTCGATTTTAACCAATTTTTACGATTTTGGCAATTTTTTCGATTTTGACCAATTTTTTTCGATTTTGGCAATTTTTTCGATTTTGGCAAATTTTTTCGATTTTAACCAATTTTTACGATTTTGGCAATTTTTCAATTGGATCAATTTTTTCGATTTTGGCAAATTTTTCAATTGGATCAATTTTTTCAATTTTGATCAATTTTTTCCGATTTTGGCAATTTTTTCGATTTTGACCGATTTTTTGGATTCTGATCAATTTTTTCGATTTTGACCAATTTTTTCGATTCTGATCAATTTTTTCGATTTTGGCAAATTTTTTCGATTTTAACCAATTTTTACGATTTTGGCAATTTTTCAATTGGATCAATTTTTTCAATTTTGATCAATTTTTTCCGATTTTGGCAATTTTTTCGATTTTGATCAATTTTTTCCGATTTTGGCAATTTTTTCGATTTTGACCAATTTTTTGGATTCTGATCAATTTTTTCGATTTTGGCAATTTTTATTATAAATTATTCACAAATTTTGACCAAAAACATAAGGGGGACCATTAGGAAATCACATTACAAATCATTAATTTTTAATGTAAAAAATAAACATACTAAACTCGAACTCGATATTTTTGAAACTCGATAATTTTTATGAGCCGCGACAACCCTGGTACAGGGTTGTTAATAGGGCTGCGCGCGGGCGGGATCCCGCCCGCACCATTTTTTAAGAAAAAACCCCGCCCCGCAACTCCGCACGCACATTTTTGAAAATCCCGCAACCCCGNCCCCGCAACCCCGCACGCACATTTTTGAAAATCCCGCAACCCCGCCCCGCAAATTGAATAACCCCGCAATGTCTTTTTTTCATCGAAAATTTAGCAAAATCGACCGTTTTTAAGTGTTTTTTCATTGACATTTGACCATTTTTAACCAAAATTGTCAATTTTCGGGTCATTTTTTGCTTAAAAACTCTTGTTTATTCTACAAAATTTTTTATCATCTATCGATGCATGGAAAAACTAACGATATAAGTTCTAGCACTCAAAGATATCAAGTGATTATTTTATCTTTAACGCTATTAAGGCTGTTGAATAAAGGCTTTCAGTAGCCTATATTTTTATTATAATAGATTTCTTTTAGACTTCTATTCGTTCATGATGAATACTTCACTGCAAACCGATTTGTCGCCGTCTGGATCTAGCACCGATTCATCTTGCAGGTATGTCTCAAATAAAAAAGCATGAATAAAATTTTATTTTAGTTACGATTTTTCTCCCAGTGCCGCTGCGAAGGTAGTTAGTAAAGCGCTTGGATTGACTCAGAATGAGAGGCAGATTCTGTACGAAGAGCTCGAGAAGTAAATTTATCTGTTTTAATTTTTTCACTTAAAATATTATCCTTTTTTTCGTCAAATTAGAGAAAATTCACGATACATATAATATGTATCGTATGTAACATATTTTACTTTTTTAATATTCCTATTTTAGGTGTGACGAAGATCCGATCCTTGTGTTTAAAGCAAACAATCAATGGGTATATACAGCAAATCCAGCTAACACCGCAGCTCGTCGCGATCATATTCTAGATGAAATGGCTCGATGGGAAATGTGCCAAGGTGAGATTTTTGAGAAAAAAATATTTTAAAAAAATACAAAATTATGTACAGGGGTGTTTCACAAAAAACCGGACACTTTTTTATTCTGCGTTTTCTCGGCTTCCCTAAAAGATTTTTCGATAACCTTTTTTCTGCATATAGCTCGCCTCCTCTAGTTTCTTTTCCGGATGTTTTTAGCAAAAAATTTCGAATTTTACATACTTGAAATTTGCGATTTTTTGTCGAAAATTTTTCATGTTGCCTTAAAAACGTAGCTTTTTAAGAAATTTATCGGTAACCTTAGTCAAAAAATCACAAAGTTTAAGTATATAAAATTCGAAATTTTTTGCTAAAAACATCCGGAAAAGAAACTATAGGAGACGAGCTATATGCAGAAAAAAGATAATCGAAAAATATTTTCGGGAAGCCGAGAAAACGCGAAATAAAAAAGTGTCCGGTTTTTTGTGAAACACCCTGTATAATCCTTTATAAATTCTTGATATAAAAAACAAACAAATCATATATTCTATTCGAAATTTTCGTTGAAATTATTTAATTTAAATCATAATTTACTTGTAGATGAACGAAGAGATTCGAGTGCCGAGCGATTCTTGTTCCATTTTAATCATGCTGAAGATATCGATCGCTGCAAAAAAGTATTCGAAGGAAGATTTGAGGAGGCGTTTGGAGTGAGTGTTAAGTCCAAGAATGCGATTGCCATTTTGACAAATGTGAATCCAGCATCAATTCCGGATAGTCCTGCATTGGGGGAGACTTACGCTATCTATAAGATTCAAGTGCGACAGGACGACGTTCAAAACTTAAAGTTCTTTTACCTTTAGAGACATATATCAGTATACGATGTGTAAAATTTTGACTATACAATGTTTTGATGTTGTATGGTTTTATGTTGTTCATTGTTTACTTCAATGCGGGCCATGTGCTCGTAATGAAATTTAAAATATTGTTGATACATTGTTATGTTATTTAAATACAGGGTGGTGCAAAAAAAGTGGCACAAATGGTCATTTTGGGGGCATTTTTTCAAAAAATTTTTTTTAAAAACACCATTTCTAGGGGTAAAAATAGCTAAAAAACACGAATACGGCATCGAAAAAATTTTTTGACCTCTAAAATGGCAAAAAAAAAACTTGGTAAAAAGCGATTTTTTATGATCTGGGCTCAAAAAACACTCTTTTTTGCCATTTTAGGGGGTTTTTAGGGGTCAAAAAATTTTTTCGACACCGGATTCGTGTTTTTCAGCTATTTTTACCTCTAGAAATGATGTTTTTAGAAAAAAAATTTTTTTGAAAAAATGCCCCCAAAATGACCATTTGTGCCACTTTTTTTGCACCACCCTGTATTGTTATCATTATATCGAATAAAAATCGATCTTAAAAAGATGAATTCTTAGATTTATGCAATAAAAGTTGGAAATGAGAAATTGGATTTGTCACTATTGATTTAACTAGTAAAATTAACAATGGAAAGTATAGAAAATAATTATTTTTACATTTGTGAAAAGCAAAGTTAATTATGAAATATTTCAGCTAGAAAATACCCACTCGATTTTTTCTTTCATGAACTTTTTCTTTTCATTTAAAGGGACACTAACCATGGCTTAGGTTTTGACAACTGGTCTTAAAAACTTAATAAAAAAAATGAATTTCACCCGAATTTTTTCGGGCGACCACACATTCGATTGCTGGTAATCTGGAGAATTTTTTTGTAAAAAAATTATTGAAAAATCGCACGTTTTACCCGAGATATAGCCTCCTGAAGTTTGGACCCAACATGCCCATTTTTACAAAAATTCAAAAGTTCGCTAAAAATTTATTTTTGCTCGAATTTTTTCGAGCGACGACACATTCGATTGCTGGTAATCTGGAGAATTTTTTACAAAAAAAATTATTGAAAAATCACTCGTTTTATCCGAGATATAGCCATTTGAAGTTTGGACCCAACATGACATTTTTGCTAATAAACCCTAAGGAGGACCAAGGGGTAAAAATTTCGAATTTTCAAAAAGTTTTCGAATTTGGCTGATTTTTTGTACTGGGGGGGGAGGGGNGGTTAAAACTCCAAAAAGGGGGTTTTTACCTTATATGGGGTACCTCATTGTAAGCCATTTTTTGACCATATTCCCGAGGTCTAGGACAAAAAATAACAGCGGATTCGTGTTCAGCGCATAGAAAAACCATAGGAGGATCGAAAATTTCGTCAAAAATCGACTTATATAGCCAAATATCAATAGTTTAAAATAAGGATTATCTTTGAGAGCTCAATTTTTAAAGTGGGCTCTCAAAAAGTTTGAGTATTGACACGAATGCATGAGTTGCGCCCAAAAAGACTGATTGGATCATATTCTTCATACATTCTTGCTTAATATTGAAAAAAATTTCATCGAAAACGAGCGAAAAATGCCTATTTTAGATGTCTTTTTTGAGCGGCAACAACTTATGCAACAACCCAATAGTATTCTTTATTAGCAAAAATGTCATGTTGGGTCCAAACTTCAAGTGGCTATATCTCGGGTAAAACGAGTGATTTTTCAATAATTTTTTTTATAAAAAATTCTTCAGATTACCAGCAATCGAATGTGAGGTCGCTCGAAAAAATTCGGTTGAAATTCATTTTTTTATTAAGTTTTTAAGACCAGTTGTCAAAACCTAAGCCATGGTTAGTGTCCCTTTAAAAACAAATATTCGCGAGAAAATCGAGCTTTGAGACCAAGGGCATGTCACAAAAATTTTTTCGATGCTGAACGAAATTTAGGCTTATAATCTGATAGAACGGTTAATATTCAAATAGAAAATACACAACTAGAACCATCGGGCGGGAACTTGAAAATACACAACTAGAACCACTAATGAAACTAGAAACCACCACGCTTTTTGTGCAGAAAAGAATAAAACCATTCATGTTTTCCTTCAAAGAATTTATCTACCCGTCTCTTTATTTGTCAATGATATTAAAAATACGAATTTGTCACTGCTTCTATAGACTTCTCCTTGATCGGTTTAATTTATATTTTTAGGCGTGATAATTTTAGATTTATTTATGATTATATTTTTCATCGGTCAAACAGCTACTGTTTTTTATTATGACTTAGTTTTTTGTATAAAAAAATTCCCGAAGCATTTTCACGCTTCGGGAATGCGCGAATTCACTTTTTGAGCTCTAGCTCGAAATTTTCTCACTACGGGCGTTCCGAGTTGCACATAAAAATAAACTAGAATTCCTGGCCGACACCCCTGACCAAGTCACTTTTCAGGGGCCGAATGCAAAAAATATCTCTATAGCTAAAACTGAAGGAGGTCACAAATTGAAAATTCTTTAGATTAGTGAAATTTCCATAATTTATATATATTCGGGAAATTCATGAAAAATGGAGCATTTTTTGTTTTTACAGTAAATTCTGAATTGTTATCGTTGTCGAGATAATCGCGTTT
>OZJO01018419.1:0-20031 GCA_900406225.1 Acrobeloides nanus | reverse complement strand
TTTTCTCGGATTTTTTCGAAATCACGCTAGAAATGTTCTCCATATTGAAATACATCTGCCAAAAAGAAATTTTGGCCGAAAAAAATTATCTTGGGTGTTTTAGAGAGGTTAGAAAATTCAAAAAATACACGTAAAATCGATGGTATTGAGCTTCGGACATGGTTTTGAATTTTTTAGAGATCAAATTTTGACTCAAAATGACTTTTAAAAACTTTCTCATGCGTTAATCTCACTAAATAAATTCAACTTAGAGCGCGCTCGAGCAGTTTAAGGCAACCTTTGAACACCCAAAACAACCTGCACTGATATTCAAACAAGGCCAAAATTTCTTTTTGGCAGATGTATTTCAATATGGAGAACATTTCTAGCGTGATTTCGAAAAAATCCGAGAAAAAATTTTTTCGATCTATTTTCTACTACCAAAAATGGCTCAAAAATCGAAGTTTCTCAGATTTTTTCTTTTTTTTTAAATTTATGCAAAATCTTTTTTCTACAAAAAGTTATGCGCTTGGGAAGCGGGGTATATGCTTCAATATACATGATAACATAGGCAATAAATTTTAAAAAGGCACATCTCGATGTAGTCATGTTGGTAGCCGATATGAATGCACAAATAAACTTCTCATAAAATGAGCTTTCACGTGAGCAGTAAACTTTTTTCAAAAGGGTGTTGCCTATGTTGAGTGTTCCTTGTTAGCCTAAGACTAAGCCTAAACCAAAGCCTTTTTTCAGTTTGTGGGGGGGGGGAGTTCTGCATAAATTTATGCAGAATCCCCCTGATAGTGCATAAGTACCAAATTTTGATTGGACGCGTAAATGTTCATTGAACGCGTAAACGCCGATTGGACTCGCAAACTGCACTAGAGCCTCAGCTTTTACCTTTAAAAAAATTCAATTTTTCTCTTGAAAAAACTCTTTTTTGGGAAGTGCCCCCTCCAAACCTGGAGGCTACCGCCGCCTCTGCACTCACCCTATTCCCTGAATCAGGGTCAGGCAAGCGTTTTCACGCGTTGAGAATGTGCGCAATCGATTTTCCGGATAAAATTGCCCCATATATGGGTCATTTTTAGAAAAAAATTCGGGTCCCAATTCATGTAAAAAATTATATAAAGTTTCCCTCATCTTGTAAATCAATTTTTCTCATTGCTATCCACTTGATCATTTCTCTTTCCACTATTCCAAAAATTATAATCATAAATCTTGTCCTAGAAACTACTCTTCTTCTGTCACTACTTTTCCAGGCACTATTTTTTCTGCCGTCACTACTTTTCCCGTCACTACTTTTCTATCGTTACTACTTTTCCCGTCATTACTTTTCTTCCTTCACTACTTTTCCGCTGTTACTACTTTTTCTGTCACTATTTTTACTATTGCCGAAAAAATGGTGTTTTTCTCCCGAAAACAGCCATCACCCGCAATTTTGGCCGAATTTGCTAAAAATCATTCAACCCCCGCCCCAAAAATGAAAATTTTTTTGCCACCCATGCCCATGTATGATTGAGAGTCGGCCAGTGAATAGGGAGAAAGTTCAACTAGAGGAAGGGACTCTTTTTTGAAAGGATGGAGGCTTAAGTCCTATCACATCAGTGGCGTAGCCAAGGGGGTCGGGGCGATCGCTCACTCCGTTCCTGAAAAATTTCAAAATTTTTTCCTTGCTTCCGCTAAATTTTTTCCCGATTTTTTTAACAAAAATGGCCATTTTTTCAATTTTTCACTAAAAGTGCCAATTTTTTACTAAAAATCTTCAAAAAATGTCTATTTTTCTCAAATGCCATTTTTAGTCATAAAAATGCGATTTTGTGAGCAAAATTGCCATTTTTAAATGAAATATTGATTTTTTATAAAAACGAACTACAGTAACGCCCCTCTTTATCTGAAAAATGTTTGTTCAGAAAATGGTCATTTAAAAAAATTTTTTTCAAACATTGGCAATTTTTCAAAACTCAACTACAGTGCTACACGTTCCGGGGGTATGGCTACGCCACTGCAACATATAGGCCTAGTTATCCCAATTTCAGTCTCTGCGTCAAAATATTTAACTAAATTTTTTTAAACTACAGAATTTAATGCTTTCCAATCCAATTGGATTAAGCGATCCACCTTTTTATGAATTAGTTATAAAAATTTCGGATTTTGGGTTATCCAGAGTTTTGCCCGAAGGATCTCTTGTTAGCACTACATGTGGAACTCCTTATTATATGGCACCTGAATTATTTTTAAACCAAAAATACGATTCCAAAGCAGACATTTGGTCTCTTGGCATGATCATCTATGAATGTTTGACTCAATCTATACCACTGCCGAAGGCAAGTCTAATATTTTTACCTGTTTTTCAACATTTATTGCAGGAAGATATTAGTGATCCCTTTCAACTTATAAACTTTTATCAAACAAAAGCTAAATTTAACTTGGAGATGCCTAAAAATATTACAAAAGAATTGTCGGATATTATTGTCGGAAGTTTGGAGCAAAACATATCAGAAAGAATAAGCTTTGAACATTTTATATCAAACCCGTTTTTTACCGATATTTCGAAAAATCATGAACTTATCAAAAATATTAAATATCTTAAAAAAGAAAATGAAATCTTAAAAAGGAAAATGAATGAAGATGAATGCTTTAAAAAGGAAAACGAATGTCTTAAAAAGGAAAATGAATTTAGTAATGAATTAAGTAAGGATTTTCTTGGAAAAGTGATTGTAAGTGCTGGTAGATTCAAATAAGTTTATTAGCAAAATAAAATACAGCACAAAATTATAATAGAAGAGAAGTGGAAGTGATTTGAAGAAGAACTAGAAGGGCAAGTTGTACTGATTTATCTGAGAAAATTGGTCGTTTATAAACGGATTTTTATAAAAGAAAAACATTCTAAGAAACGAGTTTAAGTAGAAAGTTATTTGAATGAATTCTATAAACAATAGAAAGTATAAGGAACCCCCCCCCCCAGGATAGTATGATCATCCAGGTGAAACGTAATGAGCGATAGGTAATTGGGTCATGATCGCAAATAATAAGAAACTTGTTTTGAAAAGTGTATTTGACATTTTTCTATTACTTCAAACTTGGTTTGAAATTTCTACAGTGATGTTATAGAAAGTTGTTCCCTATAAAATTTCACCTTGAAATGACCCCTCGCGATCGATGTTTGACTGTCAATGAAAAAAGTTATAACCATTTTACGCGAATTGCGTATTGTATGAAAAATAAAGGGTTTTTTTTATCAAAAAAAAGCGATTTCTAATCCCTATAAGAATTTAATAAAAAAAATCGAGGCGTAGGATTCTTAAGGTTCACGTGAGACAAATTAAAAAATTTTATATTCCTCATACAATAGCTATCAAAAATGTGGTCGTTCGATGAAATCTGATTTAAACTCGAATTTGGCAAATTTTTTTCGAATTTCTTTTTAAGAAAAAAAGCGCCACAAGCGAATTTTTTTGTGGAAACTGCTTGTTTAAAATTTTTTAAACAAACATTTTCTTTAAGTTAAAAATGCTCAGAAAATTACGAATTTTCGTGAAAAAACGTATTGCATTCCGAAAGCGCTCTTCGCGCCGCTTGCTGCATGCGGTGAGTTTTAATTTTCGGGCCTCATGCGGCTGTATCAGGGTGGTCGACGACCACCCCTAATTTCTATGGATTGTATTATCAAATTAACTTATTTATAGTCAAGTTTCTTTTTGAACATGGTGCTGGTATAGAACATCAAAATACCGAAGGTGAAACTTGTCTTATGGGTGCATGTATCAAAAATAACATTGGAATTGTTCGTTATTTATTGGAGAAAGGTGCTGATTTAAATAGAAAAGATAAGTACGGCAGTACCGCTCTGCACTATGCTGCAAGAAATGAAAATGACAATAAGCTGATTGTCAAATTATTATTAGAACATGGTGCTGATATAGAACATCAAAATACCGAAGGTACTACGTGTCTTATGCATGCTTCTATCACTAATAAACTTGAAATTGTTCATTATTTATTGGAGAAAGGTGCAGATTTAAATAGAAAAGATAAGAGCGGTAGTACCGCTCTGCACCATGCTGCAGAAAGTAAAGATGATAATAAGATTGTCAAATTATTAGTAGAACATGGTGCTGATATAGAACATCAAACTACCGAAGGTACTACGTGTCTTATGTGTGCATCTATCAAAAATAACATTGAAACTGTTCGTTATTTATTGGAGAAAGGTGCAGATCCAAATAAAATTAACAAAAATGGCGAAACAGCACTGCATTTCGCTAGAAGACGTTCTAATAAAGAAATCATTGAATTATTGTCCTTGCCACTTTGGAAATAAGGCAAAAATTAAAAAAAACATAATTTTCAAAAAATCAAAAGCCTTTTCAATAATTCCTCCTTTTGTAAAAAATGCCTTGGCTGACCAACTTTCAAGATTGCCGTTGCTCCTATACTCGATTTTTGGCAAAGTTTTGGAAATAAGGAAAATTTTAAAAAATCGTAATTTTCAGTATTTTTGGGCTAAAATTCGAAATTAGAAGCTTTTTCGGAGCATGTTTTCCCCCCACTTAACGTTGACTAAACTCGGCAAAAAATTTTTATTTTCTTTCGGAAATTACCCATTTAAAGGGGGGGGGGAGTCGAACCCGGATATATTGTGATGAAACGGCCGACCTTTCGAAGTTACTTCTGGTGCTTCTGAGTTTACTTCTGTCATTTTTGAAAGTTCTATAACAATTTAAATCGATAAAAATGCTTTTTTTTACAAATATACAAATACGTACATGGTTAATTTTCTGTATGATATTCGGAAAGTTCATGAAAAATGAAGCATTTTTTGTTTTTACGGCATCTTTTGAAGCGTTGTAGTTTTCGAGATAATTGCGTTTGAAATTTGGAATTTGTCTACATTTTTTCATTGTAAACACATAATTTTTTGAATTTTTTGCGGAAAAATCGATTTTTGCATTGATTTTTTTTCATAAAATTAAAAATCGATTGTGTGCATTCCCGAAGCATGAAAACGCTTCCTTGATCCTGATTCAGGGAAATTAGTACGTATTGGATTTTCGCTTTAATACACACTCTTATTTCCCTGAATTAGGATCAAGGAAGCATTTTCAAGATTCGGGAATGCGCGCAATCGATTCCCGCATGAAATTACCCCCAGAAATATGATTTTGAGGGAGAAATTTCAAAATTTTTCGACTTTCGCTTCACTACACACACCCTGAATCAGGGTCAAGGAAGCATTTTCATGCTTCGGGAATGCGCGCAATCGATTTTTCGCATTTTTACAAAAACGACCCTTAATAGGGTCGTTTTTGTAAAAATAAATTTTTTTTCGAGATGTGGCTACAAAGTACACCCCCTTTAAAAACTGCGTCAAAAATTGAAAAATTCGTCAAAATTTGTTCGTCTCATATAGCTATGAAAAAACTGCTACAATGTTCATTTTATGAAAATGTTAAAAAACCGATTTTTCCGCAAAAAATTCAAAAAAGTATGTGTATTACAACGAAAACATGTACACAAATTCAAAAATTTCAAACGCAATTTTCTCGAAAAATACAACGATTCAGGACATTCCGTAAAAACAAAAAATGCTCCCTTTTTTCATGAACTTTCTGAATATCAACAAATAAAAAAGTTTGAAAAAGTTCGCCTCGCGACTAGTCGCAACCCCTCGTCTCCCCAAACGTTGCGATTCAAGTCGCGCGACTAAATCGCGGAACCAAAAAGTATAGATTGGAGCTGCGACTAGTCGCCGCGACTAATCGCAGCTCTTGCGACTGACTAAAAATTGAAGTGTAGCTGGAGACGTCAGTCGCAGTCGCAGCGACTAATCGCAGCGACTAGTCGCGGCGACTAATCGCACGCGACTGAAGTATAGATCCTCTTAGGGATGAGAATTTTCTACCCATCCAAGACACTTCACCAGCACAACAAATCGAGATCCGAGGTGATTGGGCCATAAAAGAAATATAGCCCATCAAAGGGCTCGGTCTTTTCTCGGATTACGAACCATAATAGCCCCCGAAAGGGTTCATGAAGAACTTCAATGGCGTGCCTCTATCAATGCAAAAGGTACACACTTTATGATGAAGGTCACCTTCCGGAGCTTTGTGGACAATTCAGAACGAAGCAACAACGTGAAGAGAGATGTGACTCCAAGGGCCAATGCAAGAAATGCTTGTTTGACACCCATTCAGGAAACTGTAAGGTGTTCTGTAGGCATTGTCAAGAAGCAAGAAATCCGATTCGAAAGGAGAATTCCGGCGAGCACCATAGGGCTCATTGTCTCTTTAAATGGGGTTCAAAAGCTCAGAAATCGGCGCTCTTTGAGCGCTATTGCCCGAGAGTTGAAGAGCCCGAAAGCCCAAGTCAAGACCTTCTGATGGCACCCGATGACATTGAGCTCGTGGAAGGGCTAGCAGCTCCTACACCTTCTCTGCCTTGGTACCAGGAAAAGGACCGTCCACTGGCATTAGCGGAACGCTTGATCCAGGAATTTGGATTCGATTTTGACCTCGACTTGGAACTTTCGAAGAAACATAACAGCAAGCTGGTAAAGCTGCCAACTCATTCTAGTGGCCGTCGAGAGTGTTGCGAAATTGCAAAAAATAATTTTTTAGAATATTTAACTTTTCTATCTTTTAAAGGCTTTTCCCATTTTTTTATCTCTGTTCAAATCATTCTTGTGCCATTATGTAACAGCCCATTTCCTCCCGTCCGAAATTCTCATCTCACTTTTCTAGCTTGCATCTTTTTAAGCGTTGTAACAAAATTATTATATACAATAAAGTCGTGTCTGTTTTATTCGGAAATAAAACGCATAAATTGGGTTGGCTCGAAGGCTAACTCCAGCCAACTTTCTAGTGATCGGAATCGCTTGGAAGTTGACTGTTTCTGAAGGGAATCGGATTTCATTCCTGGGTCTCAAACAACACAAACATTAACATTTCCTTCATTAAACTGATTTTTGAAAGTTTTTTAACACCCCGAGGACCGACTGAAATAATTGTATCTTTTAATAATGCTAGATAAGACAATAATTATACAAAAAGAGAAAAAATCTAAAAATTTATATAAAAATTTAAAAATCGATTTCTATGATACCCACTTTTAGATTTTGATTTTTTCAAGTTGTGAAAATTCTAAGTGTCACAACTTCGAGTAAAGAGCGCTTTACAAAATGGTTAACCACTCATTGGAAACCTGAGATTCTGCGCTACATCCTACTATATTAACTTCATGCAAGTTTTCGTTTCAATACTCTGCCAATTTTGAATTTTCGCAGTAGACCCCATTTTTTCACTCACAATTATGTTTTTGGGTTGTAGCATAAGTAGTTGCCACCCAAAAAATATACGAAAATCGGCATTTTTCTCTCGTTTTCGATGAAATTTTTTTTCGGTAGTGGGTAAGAGTGTATGCTAAATACGATACAATCGGTCTTTTTGAGCGAAGCTCATGTTTTCGCGTCAATATCCAGACTTCAAAAAATCGGAGTTTTTTATACCCCTAAAATGGCTCAGAAATTTGTATTCCCTGAATCAGAGTTAGAGAAATTTTTTTCTACCTCAAAAATGTGCGCAATCGATTCCCCGACTAGAAAAACCCTAGTAGGGTCGAAAATTTCGTAAAAATCGACTTCTATAACCAAATTTCGACATTTTAAAATTCATTTGCAACATTAAAAAACACTAATTTTTTGAAAAAGTCTGTATATTGACACGAAAACATTACTTATTCTCAAAAAGACCGATTGGATCGTATTCAGCATACATTCTTACCCACTACTGAAAAAAAATTTCATCGAAAACGGATGAAAAATGATGAAATTAGAGCCGTAAATACTTATTGAACAACCCAATATGAGTGAAAAAATGGGGTCTACTGCGAAAATTCAAAATTGGCAGAGTATTGAAACGAAAACTTGCATGAAGTTAATATAGTAGGATGTAGCGCAGAATCTCAGGTTTCCAATGAGTGGTTAACCATTTTGTAAAGCGCTCTTTACTCGAAGTTGTGACACTTAGAATTTTCACAACTTGAAAAAATCAAAATCTAAAAGTGGGTATCATAGAAATCGATTTTTAAATTTTTATATAAATTTTTAGATTTTTTCTCTTTTTGTATAATTATTGTCTTATCTAGCATTATTAAAAGATACAATTATTTCAGTCGGTCCTCGGGGTGTTAAAACTCGAAAAAAGTGCCTTGGTCCCCCTTATGTTTTCGCAAAATTTTTGAAAATTTTCGAAAAAAACATAAGGGGGGACTAAGGTAAAAAATTGGGCCATTGATTACGTAATCATGGGGGGAGGGGTAGCCAAATGATTACGGTTTGATTACAGGGGGGAGGGGGCAGGGTCAAAAAAATCCAAAATTTTGATTACGTAATATCTGGATGACCCCTTTGGAAAATATGTGGACATTAATTGATCACTCAATGTAAGGTTTAACGGTATTATAATTTATGTTGATTTCATGAAGATTCTTCTTTTGCTGAATTCGCTGTATTAAATATTAGAAAAGAGGCATATGCTACTACTAATACTAACACACAGAGAAAAGGTCACCTCTATACGAAAATATAGGCAAGGGGGTAATCCTGAAACGTACTTCCCCCCCCCCTAGCTACCCATTCTCCCTATGCCACTGCCCCTCTACAAGTGTACTCACCACATCATTTTGACTTGAGATGAAGTATTTCTCTATCTCGATTAAATTTGGGGGGAACACATGATAGAAGTACAGACAAAAATTTCCCTCAATCTCTCATGTTGAACACCTGTGTGCCACCCCATTTTCAGTTAAATTTCATAATTTTAGCCCTCGTGATCTCAAAGTTGACCTTCATAATTATTATACAGGGTGTTTGTAAATTATGGAGACTTGTTTATTAGAAAGTTTTAAACAATTTTAACCAACAGGACCTTCAAAACAAATATCATAAACAACCATTCTTATTCAAAATTCTTATTTATTCTTATTTAAAAAGCCGAGAACATCATGAAAATAATGTCAAATTTGTTTTAAGTGTCGATTCGAATGCAATGAAAAAAAAGTCTCCATAATTTACGAACACCCTGTATCTATGCATCTGCGACATATGCGACAATATCATATGGGTCATGATTCCATTATAGGTATTTCTAACATTATTAATCTCCCACTTGACGATGAAAATTATTGAAGTTCAAGTTTAACGAGCAACTTCAATGTTGTTTTTCATAGATGCACATATAAGACACGTAGTACCTTCAGTATTATGATGTTCTATATCAGCACCCTTTTCTAATAATAATTCGACAATAAGCAGATTGTCCTTTTTATTTTCTGCAGCATGGTGCAGAGCGGTACTACCGCTCTTATCTTTTCTATTTAAATCAGCACCTTTCAACAATAAATAACGAACAATTTCAATGTTGTTATTATTAGCTGCAGCCATAAGACACGTAACACCTTCGGTATCATGAAGTTCTATATCAGCACCATATTCTTCTAATAATAATTTGACAATCAGCTTATTGTCATTTTCATTTCTTGCAGCAAAGTGCAGAGCGGTACTACCATACTTATTTTTTCTATTTAAATCAGCACCTTTCTCCAATAAATAACGAGCAATTTCAATGTTGTTATTATGAGCTGCAGCCATAAGACACGTAACACCTTCGGTATCTTGAATTTCTATATCAGCACCATGTTCTAATAATAATTTGACAATCAGCTTATTGTCATTTTCATTTCTTGCAGCAAAGTACAGAGCGGTACTACCATACTTATTTTTTCTATTTAAATCAGCACCTTTCTCCAATAAATAACGAGCAATTTCAATGTTGTTATTATGAGCTGCAGCCATAAGACACGTAACACCTTCGGTATCTTGAATTTCTATATCAGCACCATGTTCTAATAATAATTTGACAATCAGCTTATTGTCATTTTCATTTCTTGCAGCAAAGTACAGAGCGGTACTACCATACTTATTTTTTCTATTTAAATCAGCACCTTTCTCCAATAAATAACGAACAATTTCAATGTTATTTTTCATAGACGCACACATAAGACACGTAACACCTATAGTATTTTGATATTCTATATCAGCACCATGTTCTAATAATAATTTGACAATCAGCTTATTCTCATTTTCAGTTCGTGCAGCATAGTGCAGAGCAGTATCGCCGTTCGTATCTTTTCTATTTAAATCCGCACCTTTCTCCAATAAATAACGAACAACTTCAATGTTATTTTTATAAGATGCCTGCATAAGACATGTAATACTACCGGTATTTTGAAGTTCTATATCAGCACCTTGTTCTAATAATAATTTGACAATCAGCTTACTATCATTTCCATTAATTGCAGCATAGTGCAGAGCTAGATCGCCGTCCTTATCTTTTCTATTTAAATCTGCACCTTCTTCCAATAAATAACAAACAATTTCAATGTTGTTTTTATAAGCTGCATCCATAAGACACGTAACACCTACGGTATTTTGATGTTCTATGTCACCACCATGTTCTACTAATAATTTGACAATCAGCTTATTGTCATTTTCATTTCGTGCAGCATAGTGCAGAGCAGTATCACCGTTTGTATCTTTTCTATTTAAATCCGCACCTTTCTCCAATAAATAACAAACAATTTCAATGTTATTTTTCATAGATGCACACATAAGACACGTAACACCTATGGTATTTTGATATTCTATATCAGCACCATGTTCTAATAATAATTTGACAATCAGCTTATTGTCATTTTCATTTTCTGCAGCATAGTGCAGAGCGTTACTGCTGTACTTATCTTTTCTATTTAAATCCACACCTTTCTCCAATAAATAACGAACAATTTCAATGTTATTTTTCATAGATGCACACATAAGACACGTAAAACCTTCGGTATTTTGATGTTCTATATCACCACCATATTCTAATAATAATTTGACAATCAGCTTATTGTCATTTTCATTTCTTGCAGCAAAGTGCAGAGCGGTACTACCATACTTATTTTTTCTATTTAAATCAGCACCTTTCTCCAATAAATAACGAACAATTTCAATGTTATTTTTCATAGACGCACACATAAGACACGTAAAACCTTCAGTATTTTGATGTTCTATATCAGCACCATGCTCTACTAATAATTTGACAATCATCTTATTATCATCTTTATTTTCTGCAGCATGGTGCAGAGCGGTACTACCGCTCTTATCTTTTCTATTTAAATCAGCACCTTTCTCCAATAAATAACGAACAATTTCAATGTTGTTATTATGAGCTGCAGCCATAAGACATGTAACACCTTCGGTATCATGAAGTTCTATATCAGCACCATATTCTTCTAATAATAATTTGACAATCAGCTTATTGTCATTTTCATTTCTTGCAGCAAAGTGCAGAGCGGTACTACCATACTTATTTTTTCTATTTAAATCAGCACCTTTCTCCAATAAATAACGAACAATTTCAATATTATTTCTAAAAGATGCAACCATAAGACACGTAATACCTTTGGCACTTTGATGTTCTATATCAGCACCATGTTCTAATAATAATTTGACAATCAGCTTATTGTCATTTTCATTTCCTGCAGCATGGTGCAGAGCGGTACTACCGCTCTTCTCTTTTCTATTTAAATCTGCACCTTTCTCCAATAAATAACGAACAATTTCAATATTATTTTTCATAGATGCACGCATAAGACACGTAAGACCTATGATATTTTGATGTTCTATATCAGCACCATGTTCTACTAATAATTTGACAATCAGTTTATTATCATTTTCTGCAGCATAGTGCAGAGCGTTACTGCTGTACTTATCTTTTCTATTTAAATCTGCCCCTTTCTCCAATAAATAACGAACAATTTCAATGTGGTTTTTATAAGCTGCATAAATAAGACACGTAGTACCTTTGGTATTTTGATATTCTATATCAGCACCATGTTCTAATAATAATTTGACAATCAGTTTACTTTCATAATATACAGCATAGTGCAGAGCGTTACTGCTGTACTTACCTTTTCTATTTAAATCCGCACCTTTCTCCAATAAATAACGAACAATTTCAATGTTATTTTTCATAGATGCACGCATAAGACACGTAACACCTGTGGTATTTTGATGTTCTATATCAGCACCATGTTCTAATAATAATTTGACAATCAGCTTATTGTCATTTTCATTTCCTGCAGCATAGTGCAGAGCGAGATCGCCGTCGTTATCTTTTCTATTTAAATCCGCACCTTTCAACAATAAATAACGAACAATTTCAATGTTATTTTTCATAGATGCACGCATAAGACACGTAACACCTGTGGTATTTTGATGTTCTATATCAGCACCATGTTCTAATAATAATTTGACAATCAGCTTATTGTCATTTTCATTTCCTGCAGCATGGTGCAGAGCGGTACTACCGCTCTTATCTTTTCTATTTAAATCTGCACCTTTCTCCAATAAATAACGAACAATTTCAATGTTATTATAACGAGCTGCAACCATAAGACACGTAACACCTGTGGTATTTTGATGTTCTATATCAGCACCATGTTCTACTAATAATTTGACAATCAGTTTATTGTCATTTTTATTTCCTGCAGCATAAAGCAGAGAGGTACCGCCATACTTATCTTTTCTATTTAAATACGCACCTTTCTCCAATAAATAACGAACAATTTCAATGTTATTTTTCATAGACGCACACATAAGACATGTAACACCTATAGTATTTTGATGTTCTATATCAGCACCATGTTCTAATAATAATTTGACAATCAGCTTATTGTCATTTTTATTTCCTGCAGCATAGTGCAGAGCGAGATCGCCGTCGTTATCTTTTCTATTTAAATCCGCACCTTTCAACAATAAATAACGAACGATTTCAATGTTATTTTTCATAGATGCACGCATAAGACACGTAATACCTTCTGTATTTTGGTGTTTTATATCAGCACCATGTTCTACTAATAATTTGACTATCAGCTTATTGTCATTTACATTCCCTGCAGCATGATTCAGAGCGGTACGGCCGCTCTTATCTTTTCTATTTAGATCAGCACCTTTCTCCAATAAATAACGAACAATTTCAATGTTATTTTTATAAGCTGCATACATAAGACACGTAACACCTATAATATTTTGATGTTCTATATCAGCACCATGTTCTAATAATAATTTGACAATCAGCTTATTCTCATTTTCAGTTCGTGCAGCATAGTGCAGAGCAGTATCGCCGTTCGTATCTTTTCTATTTAAATTCGCACCTTTCTCCAATAAATAACGAACAATTTCAATGTTATTTTTATAAGATGCCTGCATAAGACACGTAACACCTATAATATTTTGATGTTCTATATCAGCACCATGTTCTAATAATAATTTGACTATCAGCTTATTATCATATCCATTAATTGCAGCATAGTGCAGAGCGAGATCGCCGTCCTTATCTTTTCTATTTAAATCTGCACCTTCTTCCAATAAATAACAAACAATTTCAATGTTGTTTTTATAAGCTGCATCCATAAGACACGTAACACCTACGGTATTTTGATGTTCTATGTCACCACCATGTTCTAATAATAATTTGACAATCAGCTTATTGTCATTTTCATTTCGTGCAGCATAGTGCAGAGCAGTATCACCGTTTGTATCTTTTCTATTTAAATCCACACCTTTCTCCAATAAATAACAAACAATTTCAATGTTATTTTTCATAGATGCACGCATAAGACACGTAACACCTATAGTATTTTGATTTTCTATATCACCACCATGTTCTACTAATAATTTGATCAGCTTATTGTCATTTTTATTGTCTGTAGCATAGTTCAGAGCGGTACTGCCACTTTTATCTTTTCTATTTAAATCTGCCCCTTTCTCCAATAAATAACGAACAATTTCAATATTATTTTTCATAGATGCACTCATAAGACAAGTACGACCTATGGTATTTTGATGTTCTATATCAGCACCATGTTCTAATAATAATTCGACAATCAGCTTATTGTCATTTTCATTTATTGCAGCATAGTTCAGAGCAGTACTGCCGCTTTTATCTTTTCTATTTAAATCTGCCCCTTTCTCCAATAAATAACGAACAATTTCAATTTTATTGTTATAAGATGCATGCATAAGACAAGTACGACCTATGGTATTTTGATGTTCTATATCAGCACCATGTTCTAATAATAATTCGACAATCAGCTTATTGTCATTTTCATTTATTGCAGCATAATGCAGAGCGGTACCGCCGTTCATATCTTTTCTATTTAAATACGCACCTTTCTCCAATAAATAACGAACAATTTCAATGTTATTTTTATAAGATGCCTGCATAAGACACGTAACACCTATAGTATTTTGATGTTCTATATCAGCACCATGTTCAAAAAGAAAAATGACTATAAATAAATCCTTTTTATGAGTTAAAAACCAATTTTTTTTATATTAAAAAACTCTCTATTTTTCATGAGATTGAAATTATTGTTGGAAGTTAATTTTGATAATTGTCCATAGAAATTTAGGGGCTGACGCCGACCACATACATTCGCATGAGGCCCGAAAAATTAAGAGACGATATCTCGAAAGTTTGAGCTGTACTGTTAAATGGCTCGGCTGCCATCCAAGTTGAATTTATTTAGTGAGATTAGCGCATGGAAAAGTTTTTATAAGCCATTTCAAGTCAACCCGAGAAACCGCTTCAGACAAAATCTTGTCCAAAACTCTATACTATCGATTTTACGTTGATTTTTTTGAATTTTTTAACTTGTTTAAAATACATTAGATAATTTTTTTAGATCAAAATTTCTACCTGGCCGATGTATTCCAATATGGAGAACATTTCTAGCGTAGTTTCGAAAAAATCCGAGAAACTTTGATTTTTGAGCATTTTTACATGGTGGCCATAGTGGGAGAGGTCGAAAAAATTTTTTCTCGGATTCTTTCGAATTATGCTAGAAATGTTCTCCATATTAGAATACTTCGACCAGATAGAAATTTTGGCCTTAAAAAATTATCTAGGGTATTTTAAACAAGTTAGAAAATTCAAAAAATCAACGTAAAATTGATGGTATAGAACTTCGGACAAGGTTTTATCTGAAGCGGTTCCTCGGATTGACTTGAAATGGCTTTTAAAAACTTTCCCATACGTTACTCGCACTAAACAAATTCAATTTGGATGGTATTCGAGCCGTTTGACATTATGTTCGAACTTTCGAGATATCGTCTGTTAAAATGTACCGCATTCGAGAAGAGCGCTTTCGGCATGCTGTATTTTTTCACGAAAAATCGGAATTTTTTTATAGAATTTTTATCTTAAAGAAAATGCTTGTTTAACAAAATTTAAGACAAGCAGTTTCCACAAAAAATTCGCTTGCGGCGCTGTTTTTTTCTTAAAGGGGAGGAGGTGCAGATAACAGTTATTCGCTGACAAAAATATTTTTTCTCGATATGATCTATATAGGGGTATTTTGATACGAGGAATCGATTGCTCGCATTCCCGAAGCTTGAAAATTCTTCCCTGATCTTGAATCAAGGAAATGAGTGTTTTGTATTGAAGCGAAAATCGAAAAATTTTGTATTTCTTGCCTCAAAATCATCTTTCTGGGGGTAATTTTATGCGGAGAATCGATTCCGCGCATTCTCGAAGCTTGAAAATGCTTCTCTGACCCTGATTCAGGGAATTAAGAGTGTTTATTGAAGCGAAAATATGAAAATTTTGGATTTTTCTTCTAAAATCATCTTTCTAAAGGTTATTTTATTCGAGAAATCGATTCAGCGCATCATCAAAGCGTTAAAATGCATTCTTGACCATTGTCCTTGAAAAATTATGTTTCTACCATAACGCTTCGGGGATGCGCGGAATCGATTTCTCGCATAAAATAACCCTTAGAACGATGATTTTAGAAGAAAAATCCAAAATTTTTATATTTTGCTTCAATACACACTTTTATTTACCTGAATCAGAGTCAGAGAAGCATTTTAAAGCTTCGGGAATGCGCGGAATCGATTCCCCGCATAAAATCACCCCCAGAAAGATGATGTTGAGGCAAGAAACCCAAATTTTTTCGATTTTCGCTTCAATACAAAACACTCATTTCCTGAATCAGGGTCAGGGAAGCATTTTCACGCTTCGGCAATGCGCGTAATCAATTTTTCGCATTAAATTATCCCTATATAGATCATATCGAGAAAAAATTTTTTTTGTCTAATATCTGCACCCCCCTTTAAAAAGAAATTCGCAAAAATTCGCCAATTCGAGTTTAAAGGTACAGGGTCAGAATGGGCTCATTATGTGGAAAACGGTAAATTATGCAATTTTCTCGTAAAAAGAAATTATTTTTAGGTGATTTTTAACCCTAAAATGCTCTAAAATAGAGCTAAATGGCCCAATATACCCATTTGCATAATTTTTAGGCATGAGGATGAGATGAGGTTTTCAGAATTTTTCATCGTCATTTTTGGATTCAGTGGGTCAAAAAACGGGGGTAGTGGCCATAAAAGTATAGTCAATCCTTAATGAGCCCATTCTGACCTTGTACCTTTAAATCGGATTTCATCGAACTACAACATTTTGTATAGCTAATTTTATGAGGAATATAGATTTTTTTAAATTTGTCTCACGCGAACCTTAAGAACCCTAAACCACCATCTTTTGTGAAAAAATTCTTCTAAGGGGTTAAAAATCGATTTTGTTAATAAAAAACCCTCTACTTTTCATGAAATTTGCGTAAAATGGTTATAACTTTTTTCCTTGACAGTCAAAAATCTACCGCGATGTGTCATTTCATCGTGAAATTTTATGGGGAACAATTTTGTAGAACATCACTTTCCTGGGAACATCCTTACTTTTTAATTCATGTTCCTTTTTAAGACACTTAATATTTTTGATAAGTTCATGATGTTTCAAAATATCGGTAAAAAATGGGTTTGATATAAAATGTTCAAAGCTTATTCTTTCTTGTATGTTTTGCTTCAAACTTCCTGCAATAATATCCGACAATCCTTTTGTAACATTTTCAGGCATCTCTAAGTTAAATTTAGCTTTTGTTTGATAAAAGTGTATTAGTTGTAAGGGTTCTTTAATACCTTCCTGCAATAATTGTTGAAAAACAGGTAAAAAAATTTAGACTTGCCTTTTTCAGTGGTAAAGAATTAGTCAAACATTGATAGATGATCATGCCAAGAGACCAAATGTCTGCTTTGGAATCGTATTTTTCGTTTAAAAATACAGGGTGTTTCAGATGAAATGTACCTATTTTATTTTGACATAACTTTTTTCTGGAAAATGATTTTGAATTTTCGACTTTTGGAAAATAACGAGCTAATTTGTCCATTTTATGCATGTCTTTGTTTTTGAAAATCTTGACTTTGGGCATTGAAACGAAAATTTGCTATTTTTCCTGAAGGAATTTAAAAAAATTCTTGCCCCAATTGATTCAGTGACCCCAAAAACGGTAGTGTACCAATTTTCGTGAAAAACATATTCTTGGTTTTCGAGTAAAAAAACTTTATTGAAGGGCTGGGGTTCGAACCAGCGACGTTCTGGCTCATACACATTGTGGTATATGCGAGCTTACATACACCATAATGTGCATGAGCCGACGTTGCTGGTTCGAACCCCAGCCCTTCAATAAAGTTTTTTTACTTGAAAATCAAGAATATGTTTTTCACGAAAATTGTACACTAACGTTTTTGGGGTCACTGAATCAATTGGCGCAAGAATTTTTTTAAATTCCTTCAGGAAAAATAGCAAATTTTCGTTTCAATGCCCAAAGTCAAGATTTTCAAAAACAAAGACATGCATAAAATGGACAAATTAGCTCGTTATTTTCCAAAAGTCGAAAATTCAAAATCATTTTCCAGAAAAAAGTTATGTCAAAATAAAATAGGTACATTTCATCTGAAACACCCTGTACTTCAGGTGCCATATAATAAGGAGTTCCACAGCCTCCAGTGATAGAAAGAGATCCTTCGGGCAAAACTCTGGATAGCCCAAAATCGGAAATTTTTACAACTAATTCATAAAAAGGTGGGCCGCTTTTGAGTTGGAATACAGTTGGGTTGGAAAGCATTAAATTCTGTAAAGTTAAAAAAATTTTAGTTAAATATTTTTACGCAGAGACCGAAATTGAAATAATTAGGCCTATATTTTGCAGTAGCGTAGCCAGATTCCCGGAACGGGGGAGGACGGTATTGTAGTTGCGTTTTGAAAAATTGCCATTGTTTGAAAAAAATTTTCAAGTAAGTAATGGGTGTTACAGAAGTTTGTTTTTCTAAAAAAATCAATTATTTCGCTTAAAAATGGCTAAAAAATCGCAATTTTGCAACAAAAAATCGCATTTTTATGGCTAAAAATGGCATATTTGGGAAAAATAGCGATTTTTTTGAAGATTTTTGGTAAAAAAATTGGCATTTTTTATTGAAAACCTGAAAAAATGGCCATTTTTGTTCAAAACATCGGGAAAAAACTTTAGCGGGACCAAGGGAAAAATTATCAAATTTTTCAGGAACGGGGTGGGCGATCGCTCCCTACTCCCCTTGACATACCACTGATGTGTTAGATTTAAGCATCCATCCTCTCAAAAAACTGTGCCTTCCTCTAGTCGAACTTTCTCCCTAACGCACCGGCCGACTCTTTTATACATGGGTATGGATGGCAAAAAATTTCATTTTTCGGGGGTTGGTATTTTCAGACGAAAAACACCATTTTTCGGCCGCTTTGAGGCCGATTTGCTGGGAATGTAACTTTTAGGGAAGTATGTAATATTTAGCTTCAAATTGCGGGAGGCCTGGCAAATTTGCTACCCCTGTTTATGTATGCTCTCAAGTCATCACGGGAGTCAGAATTCATTGGGGCCTAAAAATCAAGGTCGCTTTTTCGGTCTCTGCCATGACAGCATAAAAATTTACTTCTGGTTTTAAGTCCCTATGAATAATCTTTTTCTTGTGTAGCGTTTTTAATCCATTCACTAAAAATTTTCCATCTAGCAAACTTACTATAACTTACCAACTTGTTTAAAGAAATACTCTATTTCAACCTCACTTAGAACACCTTTTTCGGACAAATAATGGCCTAAATCTTTATAATTGCAATATTCTATTACCATAAAAACATTTTTGGCTGTAATCTTGACGGCGAATAACGAGACAATGTTTTCATTTTGAGTATTTGTTAGCACCTAAATTACTTGTTTAAAACCTTTTTACTTTACAAGACGACTCCTGACTTCAAGGATTTCGATTTCTCGTGCCAACATCTTTTGTCGACCAGAGTGGTTTCTTACGATTTTTACAGCAACATCATTTTGATTCTAAAAATATGAATCTAAAATAACTTTCCGATGACAAATTTAGTTACCAAAATATTTTTTCCTTTAATGACTCTACCAAAAGCTCCTTGACCTAGAACTTGGTCTTCATGTAATTCATAAACTTGACCATAGTCACCATTAATCTGGATTTTTTTATCCGAATTCATAGGAAAATAAAAATAAAATTAGCAAAGCGAATGATGAAATAAAACCGTAAATATGAAGAAAAATTTTACAATGAATAAGCTCTTATCACTTTTTTTAATGACATCACAACTATTAATTCACATTCTATTGATTGATTGGTTCACTATAGGGTTTTCAAAAATTTTGGAATATAAGATGGTAGGAAAAGAAATTTTTTTGCGACCACCCCAAAAACCTCTGATTTGCCGGTTTGATGATTTGTACAGGGTGATCAATAATTTACTCCCATATTTTAAAAGCTCGCCAAAAATCGAGTTTAAGTCCATTTCAGTCGCCCGATAGCTCATTCGATAGCCACTTTCACCGAATTTTGTTAGCAAAAAAAATTATTAAAAAATATTTTATTTTCAATTTTTAGCTCAAAAATACTAAAAAATTACGATTTTTTGAGATTTTCCTTAATTTCAAAACTTTGCCAAAAATCGAGTATAGGACGGATTTCTTCGAGCGATGGCAATCTTGAAAGATGGGAATCTGAGGGATTTTTTACAAAAGAAATTATTGAAAAAGCTTTTAAAATCGCGGAGATATGATTTTTTG
>OZJO01018409.1:0-20429 GCA_900406225.1 Acrobeloides nanus | reverse complement strand
GGGGGGGGGGGGGCAAAAGTCCTGACATTGTCAAAAACGCTGAAGAGGTGTTCTCTCGTTCAGGATTGTCGAGAAAATACGTTTTTGAGATGTCAAGACTCTTGTCCTCCCCCCCCCCAGCCACGTAGCGAGGGGGAGAGAAATCCGGACAATTGCCTCTCCCCATAGCCGATTTCTCGCTAAGTTGCTGCCCCTGTAAATCCCGCCTTAAAAAATAGCCAAAAGATCGATTTTTAAAAATTTTTCATTGAAAATCGGTGAATTTTTTATTTCTTATTTTAAAAAATACTAGAATGAGAGAAATATTTTTAAAAAATCGCATGTCAAAATCATTTTATCTCACCGAGATAAAAAATTTTAAATCATACCTGCTACTGATGAAAACCCTCTGTCCAGGGGGGGGGGCAAATGTCCTCGCCTAAGAGGCGGTATATCCTCGCCAAGGGGGCAAAAAGTCCTATCTAAGGGACAAAAGTTCTCGCCAAGGAATAAATCGTTCAGGATTTTTTGTTAAATTATTTGCCGTATATCTTCCGTTCGCAAATATTTTATTCCTTGGCGAGGACTTTTGCCCCTTAGGCGAGGACATTTGCCCCCACCCTTTGTACATATAACTTCAAAGCGAATAGAAAAAGAAGGTTGATAGCTCTGAACATAACTCAAGTTGCATTTTGTCGAGTAAGTGTTGGGGGTAAAATAATCGGAGCTAGTATACTTTTTCCTGTCAACCAACAGGAGCAAAAATGAAAATTTTTTTTTAACAAGTGACCCTTTAGGGGAAAAATCGATTGCGCGCATTCATGAACCTTGAAAACGCTTCCTTGACCCTGATTCAGAGAAATTTTCGCTTCAATATACCGATTCTTTCCCTGAATCAGGGTCAAGGAATCGTTTTCAAGGTTCAGGAATGCGCGCAATCGATTTTTCCCCTAAAGGGTCACTTGTTAAAAAAATTCAAAAAATTTTTTTTTCATTTTTGCTCCTGTCGGTTGACAGAAACAAAGTATACTAGCTCCGATTATTTTACCCCCAACACTTACTCGACAAAATGCAACTGGAGTTATGTTCAGAGCTATCAACCTTCTTTTTCTATTCGCTTTGAAGTTATATGTACAAAGGGTGGGGGCAAATGTCCTCGCCTAAGGGGCAAAAGTCCTCGCCAAGGAATAAAATATTTGCGAACGGAAGATATACGGCAAATAATTTAACAAAAAATCCTGAACGATTTATTCCTTGGCGAGAACTTTTGCCCCTTAGATAGGACTTTTTGCCCCCTTGGCGAGGATATACCGCCTCTTAGGCGAGGACATTTGCCCCCTCCCCTGGACAGAGGGTTTTCATCAGTAGCAGGTATGATTTAAAATTTTTTTATCTCGGTGAGATAAAATGATTTTGACATGCGATTTTTTAAAAATATTCCTCTCATTCTAGTATTTTTTAAAATAAGAAATAAAAAATTCACCGATTTTCAATGAAAAATTTTAAAAAATCGATCTTTTGGCTATTTTTTAAGGCGGGATTTACAGGGGCAGCAACGTAGCGAGAAATCGGCTATGGTGAGAGGCAATTGTCCGGATTTCTCTCCCCCTCGCTACGTGGCTGGGGGGGAGGACAAGAGTCTTGACATCTCAAAAACGTGTTTTCTCGACAATCCTGAACGAGAGAACACCTCTTCAGCGTTTTTGACAATGTCAGGACTTTTGCCCCCCCCCCTGTAGGTTGATGTTTCGAAACTTTTCCATTAAATAGACATGAAGTTTCGAAACATCAACTTTTATGTTTTTTAACTCCATTATCGTTTCGAAATCAAGTTTCGAAACATCAACTGACCCCCTGTATACCTCCGTTCGACACCCATAGCATAGGTTTGAAAAAGAATTAAAAATTGGGGTACTCCTATTTTTTGACCGCCAAGAAAAATTTTTCAAAAAATTCTGACCTCAAATCCGTAGCAAAACCCCTTGTAGGCAAAAAAAATCATCAAAAAATTCGCTCGACAAACCAATTTTCTGAAGTATTAAAGGGGGTGCAAATTAGGGCCCTTTTCTCCAAAATTTTGTTTTGAAAAATGACCTTTTAGGGTGAAAAATCGATTGCGCACATCCCCGTCGCGTGAAAATGCTTCCTTCACCTTGTTTTCGCGAAAATAGCACTATTCTCTTTAAGGTTTGGAATTATGCAAACTTTAAGCAAACGTGCTACAAGGTGAAGGAAGCATTTTCACGCTACGGGGATTGCGCAATCGATTTTCACCCTATTTTTACCCCTAGAAGGTCATTTTTCAAAAAAAAATTTTTGAAAAGGTTTGTATCCCATTTAAAAAAATAGCCAAAAAATCGATTTTAAAAAATTTTTCATTGAAAATCAGTGAATTTTTTATTCTAAAAAAATACTAGAGTGAGAGAAATCTTGAAAAAAACCGCATGTCGAAATCATTTTATCTCGCCGAGATAAAAAAATTTTAAATCATACCTGCTACTGATGAACACCCTGTATATATAGATGTTATATGGGCGAAGGTCATTTGAGGAATCTCGGCCATTTTGAAGACTTTTAGCGTATCCGTGGGCAAAGGAAGTGGGGGGATAATACGAATATAATCCAATTATTCAATTTTTTTACCACTTCAATTTTCTCCTGTTGGTAAAATATCCTTTTTAGATACAAAAAAACAAATTTTTGATGATAAGTGTCAAAATTTGATCAATCTTCAACAAAAATGTCTAAACGATCAAGCCCAAGTAGTAGCGCTGATGGTTCAACTTCGGAACCTGTAATTAAACGCATGCGTCAAGTTACATTCGAGCCAGTTAGACTTTGTTCGATTAGCTCCGTGGTAAGTCTCAGGTTGACCACACATGGATATAGGGAGGGGGGTCGGAAAATTTTGACCAACGTACGATTATCAAAGAGAAATCCGAATAATTGCCCCCTTCGAAATCGAATAAATGAAAAAAATACTATAATGCCCCATTTTAGAAAGATATCGACAACCAAGTCCTACGTTCTCAGCATTACAAATTATGTGAGCGCTTTCGCCATAAGGATCGTATAATTGGCAATCTTGAGCAGAAAGTCCGTGATATGGAAGAAAAACAGAATCAAGAATATTCCATCTTATGCACAGTTGATCGTTCTTGGAATAGAGTATGTTTATGTAGATCCATTTTTTGATTTTGGATTGAGAATGGACAGATCAGGGGTGTAAATAAAAAAAATCGATTGTACATTAAAAACAACAGGGTGAAGGATTTCCCGCACATTTTTACTCCAAAAGGGGTCGTTTTAGGCAAAAATCGCATTTTTGCGACTTTTCACTTCAATATATACACGTCCTCCCTGAATCAAAGAAACGTTTTTACGCTTCGAAAATGTCAAATTCGGACTACGTTTTATAAATTTTATATGATGAATGTCTTTTTAAGTTTGACGAAGATGTCCGTTTGTTATTGCAACGATTTGATGCTGAAACTACCTTGGATAATGAAGGTGTAATGAAAGCCGAATCAGGTGAGTTTTATATTTACTTATAAGGAACATTATCAACTTGTCTCTCTCCGATTTTTCCGAACCCGGGCTCCAAATGTTCCTCATACTGACTTTTTTTATAAAATTTTTAATAGAAAAATATGTGAAGACTGATTGAACCGCTTCCAAAATCTAGTGCATTCAAGTGTACTCGAGTTTCTTGATAGAAACTTGTAGAAGGGAGAAATGCCATATAAAAGTAGTTTTATTTTCTTCCCGATGAACTCATTTTGTTCAAAGGGGTTTAAATGACTACTACATGCAATTTCATAGTTAAAAGCAAGGGTGCCAAGTCTGCTGATTTTATCAGAAAAGTGCTGATTTTTCAATATCAAATGGCGAAAATCTGATTTTTCAATATCAAATCTGATGTTTTGAGATGCCAAATTTTGTCAAATTTATAAGAAATATGGAAAATTAGCTTTTTGCTCCTAAAATCTAATTTTTGACATCAGATTTTTTTATTTTGAAACAAATATTCTTGACATCCTTGCTTTTTTTACTTAGGAAAGCCCTATGTCCAACAAATTTAATAACCAAGTGGGGTATGAGGAACTTTTTGAATCCTGTTTTGGCAAAATCTGGGAGGAACAATTTAATAGGGATCCTTAGTTAATAAAATTTTTGATTTTAGACAACGAATTTACTAGTGAAAATCACTTCTTGAAGGTGTTGTCTCAGCTTAATAGTGAAGAAATTGGTGACAAAATGAATCAACGAGTGGAATTTAGGTAGGATTTTTGTTTGTATTTTTTTGTTGTTTACATATATTTTATTTAGTAAACGTGCCTTAGCCAAATTAGTTCAAGTCTTCGATCAGCTGATTTCACGAAACGATCACATAGCTGCTTTACTTGAAGATAAGCCATTAAAAGCGTCTAGTAATTCAGCGGTTGAAAATGAACTCAAACAGGAGGAAATAGATGAATCAACCAAATTTTCATCTGAACAAATTGAAGAAAAGCTTCGAAACGAGTTAAAGTCTGTCTTTCAAGAAAATTCCAAGCTACAGCGATTGATTACAAATTTGCAAGCTGAAAATCATCGTCTTTCAAATCACGTATGTGCAATTATATAACGCTTTATCGCATCTTCCTTTTTTCCATAAACGGATAGAGTGCAAAAACCAGCGTTTTACAAGGGATGATGGTCCCAACCTAAAATATTGCAAAAATACGGTTTTTTGGACTTCGGGATTAAGAAAGTTATTTCACGATTTTTCAATGCTCGCAATCTATTTCTTGCATAGAAAATCTCCATATAGGGTTGTTTTGAAAAAAATTTAAATTTTTTCTGCGAAAAATCGCAAAAATTCAGTTTTTTGGTCCACTCTGTAGTAATAGCTAATACATTTTTATTGGGAAGCGTCGCTGGAAGTCACAACGCGGGGCGCTCGGCTCCTTGTACTTATTTTTATGGCCTTTAAATCTAGCTGTTCTAAAAAACAATTTGATATTTTTAGACTGCCAGTCTTGAAGATCGAGTTGTAACAGCAGAGATGCGTTGTGAAGAAATGAGTCGAACAGTAGAAGATACTCGCTTTGAATTAGAAAATGCCTGGTTGGAAGTCAACAAACTCGATTATCGTTTAGCTGATGTATTTTGATCTTTTTTTTATCATGATAAAATATTTTTAGGTAATAAATGAGCAAAAATTGAAAGCTGAATCGACGAAAAACATAGAAGAGCCTGTTAAAATGAACGGTATCAATGATGAGCAGGCTAATATTACAAAGAAAAAAGTAATCTTTTTGACTTTAATACAAAAAATTTGTTTATTTTTAGCTCGAAGAATTAGAAAAAGACTTAGAAATTCGAAATGAATTGGCTGCAAACCGTTTATCGGAAATTGATGAATTAACTAACCGAAACAAAGAATTGGCTGCTGATCTCGAACGTAAAACTATGGAGGTTTGTTTATAGGATTTTTGGGAGCTAGTTCACTTGTTGGAAGGCACTTATGGCCAAAAGTCGAAATTTTTCTCTCTTTTAAAATAAGTCGAAAACATCTCAACCAGGCACGTAGCCAGGATTTCCTGACGGGGAG
This sequence comes from Acrobeloides nanus, assembly GCA_900406225.1. Lineage (NCBI taxonomy): Eukaryota > Metazoa > Nematoda > Chromadorea > Rhabditida > Cephalobidae > Acrobeloides > Acrobeloides nanus. The sequence continues at coordinate 14,854 of OZJO01018409.1, read as the reverse complement.
GGCAATGACCCAAAGTTCAAAATCCACAGGTAGCTGTTGTTTTTTTTCAAAATTTTGACCAAAATACCTGTGGTTTTGGACAAAAACATAAGGGGAGTATCCTTATGATTTTTTTCAAATTTCCTGACGAGAGGCAATTGTTCGTATTGCCCCCTCCTACGTGCCTGATCCCAACGACCCTCTTTAGGGTTACAAGAAGTGTCATAGCCCATGTCTTCCCCTTAGCATTGCCTCTCTGTACCATCCCGGGTAACGCGAAATGGTGGGCTTGAAGAAAATGGCTTTTTGATATCAAAAAATTTAAAAAATGAAGCTTTTCAGAATTATTTATTGATTTTCATGCAAAAATAACATCATCAATATGTTTTTCATTTAAAAATACCCCCTAATAGGATGTTTTCAGCCGATTTTAAAAGAAAAAATTTTTTCCGACTTTTTGACCATGATAAGTGCCTCCCAACAAGTGAACAAGCCCTGGATTGTTTTTTTTAAATCCAAAATTTCAGCTGAAATATCTACCTTCTTCAACTATACGAGAGACACCTGATTATAAAAGTCTGCATACCCAGTATACAAGTTTATATGATGAGTGTCGTCAATTGAGACAACAGGCGGATGATTTTCGCAAACAAATTATCAATTTGAACGAAGCTCATGCCAAGCAATTGGAGTTTAATGAGGTCAGTTGCACAATGAGTACTATTGTGGGTGGGATTCGATTCTTGAGCTCAAAATTGGGTAAAAAATCGATTTTTACTATTGAACCCTCAATAGTACCACATAAAATTTTTTCTATGATAGTTTTTTTACAGAGCGAAGAAGCCCAGGCTCGTCTTCGAAATGCAGAAGAAATTTTATCTTTGCAAGAAACTTTGAACCTTATGAAGAGTGAATATGAAAATTTGCGTCTAGAATTTGAACAGAACTTGGCAGCTAGAGATCAATCAGGTTAGTTTATTATTGTTTGATGAATTATTTTTTTGTCTTTTAGATGCAGCGGATAAAGAATATCGAGCATTAAACAATTCGTTTGCTTTGCAGAATAAACAGTTGAAGGAGGAAACTGCTCGCTTTAAACGCAAATGGAAGGATGCTGTCAATATGTTGGCTAGGGTAACTTTTATTTTTATATGGCATAATATAGTATCGGACAAAAAACTTGGGCCAAACATTTAATCATGTCCATGAAAGAAATAATCATGATCTCAGCTTCCGAAACAGCATTTCAAAATCGACCCCCCTTGGGGCTATAGGGAAAATTCAAATTGCTTATGAAAAAAAATTTCTTCATTTTTGTGAGTAAGTCATATATGAGGACAAATTTCGCTAGATTTCGATTTTGATGTCACACTTTGGGATGGTTCCTTGTGAGATTCGATTATTTCTCCCATAGACATGATTAAATATCTGGCTCAAGTTTTTTTCTGCTACTGTAGGTGTGGATATTTCCTTTTTTACTTCATCTGAAATTTTTTAAGTTGATCGAGAAAGCATTAAAAACTTGTTTGTTACTGTTTAAAATAAATTTAGAGTCAAAAGGAATTGGAAGCTGAACGAAAATATCGCGAAACCTGTATTATAATTGAGCTGCATGAAGAACCGCAGGAAATCAAGTCTCCAGATGCGCACGGAAACAATCACACTATTGAAAATTCCGACTCTTTACTTAGGGATTCTGATGAAGAAGAAGGAGAAGAGTTGAACTCCGATGAAATGAATCTTCCAATAGAACATCGCCATGAAAAACTAATTACGTATGTGTTAGTTGGATATTGTTATAGGGATTGATAACTGAGAAGATTAGGGGACCGTCAGACATAGGTCAAAGAAAAGGTAGTAAATTATCCCCTTCACCAACTCATCCGACGGCCAAAATTTGGTCATTCATCCACCCATCCATCGAAATTTTTGGAATAAAATTCATTCATATTGGATGAATTGATTTTTCACACAAAAATTCAATAAATAAATCCAAAATTTTATCAAATTGGCAAAATTTTATAATAAAAACATCAATTTCGGTCAGTAACTTCAAAATTTTTTATTCCCCCTTTACCCTCCTGAATTGGTCATTCATCCGATCGGGGACTTACCCACCCTACCTTTGAGGTATGACCCCCGTTTTTCGAAGTAGTACCAAAGGGTTGCTTTAGTATAGTATCTAAATTGAACAAAGCGAGAATTAATTTTACCTTTTTGGGGCTTAAGTCGAGAAATGAGCTCCAGGACATTTTACAACGATATAAAAAATTGCTGATGGACATTCCACAACGAATACAAGTTGCCTGAATTCAATAAAATCTCAATATTGAAGCGATTTATTGAACACTACAAAATTAATACTGTATTATTATAACATTCGGTGTGAAATGACTTCTTTTTTCGTTGTGAAATGTCCTAGAGCCGAGAAACGTATATATTCTTTCAAAAGTGGGTCTATAATGGTCTATAACTAGTGCCTAAAAATCAAACGCATTTTAGAAAACTTCGAAAGAGAATCGCCAATTTGAAACTAAAGCTAGAGATCGTAAAGAATTTGGGCTCAGATGAACGCGAACGATTTGATTTACTTGTTAAAGAACGCCGTCTAGTACAGGAGCGTGATACATTAAAAGAAACTCTAAGGAAGTTGACCAGCAATGATAAGAAGGAGAAGGCTAGATACTATTCGGAAGATGCCAAGAAACGAATTCGATCATTGGATGAGCTGTGCGAGAAGCTTCGTAAAGATTTAGCTAATGCCAAACAAGAAGAGGAAGGCCTTATGAACGAGATGGAATCAACTGGACAGGCGTTTGAAGAGACTATTGAGCAGAATGCCCGTGTGGCCCAACAATTAAAAGAGAAGGAGGAAGCCAATCTTCGATTGATGTCCGAATTGATTAAGGCTAGTCATGCGCAGAAGAAAAGCAAAGAAGAACGGGATATTTCGCAAGAGCAGATCACAGCTCTTCAACATTCTCTAGAAGCTCAACAACTTTTGTCACAGAGACTGCAGGAGAAAGAACGCGTTTTGCTGCAGAAAACTCAATTGCTGGAGCAAGAGTTGACGTAAGTTTTTTGTTATAGTCGAAGTGAAAAGTTGGATTTTTATAGTCTTAAAGACCAAGCCGTTGAATCTCATAAAAGAAAGGCAGTTGAAAGTTCTCAATCATCTATAGACTTGAAGCTGCAGCTTGAAAAGATGACAACGCAATTAAATGAAACGCAAGAGGTAATTTTTTGAAAGAGGGATAAACGTGCGGTAGAGAAGGGTCCTGCAGAAACTTATAAATGAAATTGGATAAATCCGGATTCAGATTTTTCCGGGGAAAACTGTATTTTTTCAAAACGTCTTGGCAAAAAGTGATCTTCATAAAAATTGTAGATCTTGATTTCTAGAATCTCATAGAGAAGATTTTTATATTTGGGTACTTGTAAATAGATTTCTCCGGGATGAAGGAGAGATTTTTCCGGAAAAATCTGGGAAAAACCAGTTTTTTTCTGGAAAATCCCATCTTTCTCTCTACTTGCGGCACTCTATATTATTCCATTAAATTGTTAACGTTTGAAATTTTTTAGGCAGTTTCTTCAAAGGCATCTAGTATCGAAGTGCTGGCAACCAAAATCAAACGGCTAGAAGAGGACAAGAAGAAATGGAAGAGCAAATATGATCGTGCAAAGAAAATCGAACAGTTTGAAAATGTTGACCAGCTGTTGGAAGAAGAAAATCGAATATTAAAAGTAAGCCGTCTATATATTGAGCTATAAAGAGAATATTCCATTCGTTATTTTCCAAAAAGAAATTTTCCATCTCTTTCATTTCCAACGCTTATGCATTGTGGTGGGACTAGGACAGTTGCCAATGAGTTGAATTCAAAATTCGCTTATCAAGGGAAAACGGAGAGTTGCTAACGAAGTACAGGATATATAAAAAAGGAATTTGGACGATTTTTTCAAGTTCTTTCGACCCGAAATTTTTTTTAAAGGGCAAATTTTGTGCGGGGAATTGATTGCGCGCATTTCCGAAGCTTGAAAACGCTTTCCTGCCCATGAATCAGGGAATCGGAGTGTGTGTATTGAAACGAAAATCGAAACATTTTCGATTTTCTATCTGAAAATGATTTTTTGGGGTAAATTTATGCGGGGAATTGAATGCGTGCATTCCCTAAGCTTGAAAATTACCCAAATTCCGGTTTTTTATGCACTCTGTAAAATCGTTGGCAACCTACAGGCTCATATTCTTCGTGATGTTATAATATTCTCATTATTTAGGCTGATTTGACTTGTCCAAGTTGCAAGGTGAACCGAAAGAACGCCATCTTTACCAAATGCTTCCATATGTTTTGCTTCGATTGCATCAAGCAGCTGTACGATTGTAGAAGACGAAGATGCCCTAAGTGCAATGCCGGCTTCGGCGCGAATGATTATAGACGGGTCTACATTAATACATAGATGATCTTATTCTCCTATACTGGTTCTATATCATCATTTTCTGTTATATAGGTAGTTAGTGTGTGTTGACTTTGTAATTTTTTGTTTAAGTGTATGTACTTTGTTACTTACTCCTTTACTGGTCTTTTTTATGTATTCATGTTTTTCGTTATTTTATTATGTTTAGGTTTGTATATTCTCTACATCCTAAACATGCTTATTTACAAAATTGTATAATCTCCATCAACGCTTGTTCATATATATTGTAACTTGATTGTGCACAATATATATTTGATACTATTTCGGAACAGGGGNTCGGAACAGGGGGATACTTTTTATAGAGTCGATTTTTCTGTATCAATTTCTATGGAAATGACCCTATAGGGGTAAGGAAATTACTCAGGAATGCCAAGAACATTTGTTTCAAAATCAGCAAATCTGACTTCAAAAATCAGATTTTAGGAGCAAAAATCAACGAAATGCTAATCTTCCACTATATTTCTTATAAATTTGATAAAATTTCGCATCTCAAAAATGGATACTGAAAAATCAGAACTTTTCTGACACTTGGCACCCCTGAAATTACTCCCTAGGTTTATTTCGGAACATCAAATTAAAATAATCCGCAGAGGTCATTTCCATAAAAATTGAAACAAAAAATCGACCCTATAAAAAGTGTCCCTCTGTTCCGAAATAGTACCATATATTTTTTGATGTTATAAACATTTTAAAAGATTTTTAAAACCTAACTTCATCATATATTTGATTCCCTTTGGTTTTTCTGTACATTAACTAACTAGGTTTTAAAATATCTTATGTCTTTACGTCAATAACTCTTCATGATAAATTGATTAAAAATAATTGTTTATAAATTCAACTATTTACAATTGACAAAATATTTGTCAGCTTAAAACACTTTGAAAATCAACTATTAATTAATAATGTTCAAATTACAAAAAAGTGTGACATGGCCATGTCACCTCCTCAAACCGGCCTCAAATATGCGAATTTTTCACAGTAGAATTTGTTCGCAGTGACAACGGTAACTAATTTACACCATGGTGACAAATTTATTATCTTTGTCATCATGAACAAATCATACCATAACTAAAAATCGTATATTTGAGGCCGGTGACAAGGCTTATGTCACTATTTGTAACTTTGAGCATCGCTACGATTAATTGAAATTCCTATAGGGTGTTTCAAAAAACCGCCATCTGATAATTTTTTGGCGTAAATTTTTTTCTCTAAAATGACTCAGGGGTATTTTTATGCGAGAAATCGATTGCACGCACCGAAAACCCTTGAAAACGCCTCCCAGACCATGAAATATATAATTTTCCTATTTTTTCGGTTATCTTCGGTAGAATTTCCTACTTGAAATTTGAATATTTCATGATCTGGAAGGCGTTTTCAAGGGTTTTCGATGCGCACAATCGATTTCCCGCATAAAAATACCCCTAATGAGCCATTTTGGAAGAAAAATTTTTTGAAAAATTTTCGCCAAAAATGACCAAATAGCGTTTTTTGGAACGCCCTGTACTTAAGCTGACCAAAATCTGACTTGAATTTGTGTGTTTATAGCTCTATGCACTGTCTTGTTTTTGTTTACGGGTTTGTTTTTGCCCATTTTATCGTTTTTAATTTATTGCAAATAAACTTATAAAAAAGCTTAAAGTTCATCTTTAAGATGATTGTTCAAATGAGCCATCATGGGACATCCACTAATGGAGCCCAAGTCCATGCCATCGAAGTTGTGCTAAATTTTTATAAGCTTCTGTTATTATTCTTTTATGATTTACCGGATTCTGAATATTTTTAATAGCAACTGGTTCTGGTAATAAAGTGATATCCTGGTGTCCAAAAATCTTATTGATATGCTCTAGTTGTATCCATTTCAATGGATGGGCTGTTTTCGAGTTAATTTCAATAATATGATCAGGTTTTTTAGCTATTCTATCGTTGAGTATGTTTGTAATACCATCGACTGTCGTAAAACATTGTATCTCGCTCTAGAAACAGATGAACGTGGAGCCATGATTTTCATAACACATACCTTTAAAAATAGGCAAGTTGCTGGTAAATGATTCGCTTCCAGCTTCATTTTGCTGAATAAAGTTTGAGTAGGGAGTGAATTTGATCTAAATTTGTGGAACTAGTATAGTTGGGAGCGTCGCGCTGAACATGAATTTTTTGCGAAAAATTAAAAAAATTTTTTTCATGCGGTTATTTATATTCGTACTTACATGTCAAGTTGGGCCAATAAGTGGCTTTTTATAAATTCAGGCTGATTCGCGAGAACCATCAACTCTTCCACGAGTTTTCCGTGATTGTTATGGATTAGGAGTAAAAGGCTGTTGGGGTTTCTATACACAATATCTGATGTGAATCCATTGGATATGTCCAACTAAAAGGAACTAGTAGCTGAAGCACTTTGATTTTTTAAAATTTTTACGAAAATGAGTCAAGGATGTTCCAAAAAACCGCCATTTGGTCATTTTTTGGCGAAAATTTTCCAAAAAAATTTTTTCTCCAAAATTATTCATTAGGGGTATTTTTATGCGAGAAATCAATTTCGCGCATCGAAAACCCTTGAAAATTTTCAACATTTCATTTTATTTAAAGTTTGTCGTCGCGTTGTGTACTATTTTTTACGTATCTTCAAAACTTTCCATGACTTACTATGGATGGAACGGAGCTATGTGTTACATGATCCAGTAAAGATTTTACATCAAACCGTCCGTTGTATTCTGTTCGCTTATTTTTTTCAATTGGTCGATAAGTTGAGATCGATGGAGAAACACTATATACATTCATATAAGAACTTTTATGAGAGTACACAAGGGGGGGGGCAAAAGTCCTCGCCAAGGGGCAAGGTTAGCAAATATTTTATTTCTTGGCGAGGACTTTTTGCCCCTTGTCGAGAACTTTTGGAACTTATGCACTTCGGCCCCCCAAATGTTTGATTTATGCGAATTTTGGGGGGGGGGCGAACTGCACTGATCAGTGCACTTCGACCCCCCCCCCTCCAACTTTTGGGGGAGTGCATAAGTTCCGAACTTTTGCCCACCCCCTGTATCAAATACCTGTCAACAATTCTATATAGAAAATGATAGCGGCCATTCAATATATTGGCAACTTTTTGAAAACTTTGAAATTCTTTCGATTCTTCACTATTAAACGTTCCAATAGTAACCGCTTGTCTAACATTGGGAAAGCCTTTTACAATTCCTTAAAAATTCTTTTAGCCACTTCTTCAAACGACAAAAATATGTACCTTTCCTAGCTTGATCAAATTCTTCTTTACTATCCAATCGATTCACGGGGTCATGATTCTTTATCCTAAAAATAAGGACTTTCTTTGTTGCAGTGGCATAGCCAGACCAACTACGAGAGAAAGGGCACTTTTTAGTGAAATTTTTTGGGCAACAATTTTTTGACCAAATTTCTATTTTTGCTAAAAAAACTTCGAATTTTTAGATTATAAAAGTTCGATTTTTGGCCCAGAAATCGAATTTTGGATAAAAAATCGATTTTTGGCCAAAAAATTGAATTCTAGACAAAATACGAATGCGAGATCAACTCAGACTTAGTGCCAAGCTCTTTATTATTAAATCTGTAATGCTTACATTTTTATCCATTCGACATAGAATTCTTCATCACGAAGATTCACCTAAAAATATTTGGGTCAGTGCTAAACAACGCTAACCGTCGGAAATCATCGCTAAAGGTCCGCGCTATCTATCGGATGTATTTCCGATGTCGGAAATTTTCGACAGCTACCGTGTTCTAGTATATTAACTCCATACTTGAGTGGTGATCTTCTTTCCGTTTCTATAGGCAAAAACTGTGTGATGATCTTGATGTGAAATACCAAAGGCGGTGCACACATCAGTTTGTAAATGACAAGGAACAAAGCCCAGAATAACGTCATTGTCAACATCAATCATCTCGGAAGCTTTGGCCCAGAGATGGAATGCGTGCATGGAAACGCTATTTACGTTACTCCAAAAAATTACAAATACTAATTTGCCGGAATCAAGAACTTCGGGTAGTTTTGTTTCGGTAAATTCCTAAATTTTCAACTCTTGGCAGAAATAATACAGGGTGACTACAAAAAAGTGGACTTTTTTTGACATTTTTGGGAAAATTCGGCTTCGGGCTTAGAAAATCCTATATCATGCAGATCGTTTAGTCAAAATATGGTGGAGTCGATCGTTACTCAGTTTGAAAAAAACGGTACTGGTTTGCATTAAGGGCCCCAAAGGACAGGGATTTTTTTCGAAAAAAATTTTTTCTAATTTTTTTTTCTAAAAATGACGTTTTTAGGGGTAATTTTAAGCGGGGAATCCGAAAAACGCATTTCCGAAGCCTGAAAACGCTTCCTTCACCCTGATTCAGGAAATTAAGGTTTGTATTGAAGCGAAAATGGTTGAAAATTCGGTTTGTGCATAGGATAAAATGTGGTTGTGTTCGGTTTACCCCATAGCCAACGAATGGCAGGGGAGTCTCCAGGAGTATCACTAGGAGGGGCAACCGTCACTCCCTGTGGCCCTAAAGAGGGCCGTTGGGATAAGAATTTAACCCCCCCCCCCATCAAGCTAGAGGACGGGTTAATCCTCCTAGCCCTTCCAAAGTTTACGGGTTACATGGATATTGAGCGGCTACTTGACTTCAAAAATTGTAGAAAACTATAAAATCAAAAATATAATTTTGTGTCACCCTGTAAAGGGTAAAATGATCGATTTTTAGGCTATCCTATAAGTGGTTCGAATGCAAATTGCGTTGTATTCAATAGGGCGGATGGCTCGTGGACGAATCAAGACTGTTCTATTCCTCAATGTTATATTTGTAGTTATTGACTCAACCTTGTTGATAAATGTATTTTTTCGAATGCATAGATTTTTATTTCAAACATATACGAAAAATATAAAAAAATAAAATTTTTGAATATACTATAGAGAACCGCGTGACACAGCGTTAACTTTAATCCAGTATTGTTGGTATAAACCCATTGATAGCCATAGCCATACATGGGCAAAAGGGGTACTGGAACCCAAAATACGAATTGGCCCAAAGCTATTCTCCCCCAGTTTCAAAAAATTTTTTTGCCGGCTTCGCTGGCTCGGATCGGCTTTGGGCTAGGAGATCGATCTTGATGAGGTGAATCGCCTTGGAAGGGAGAGGGGCTTGGTGATCGGCTTTGGAAATAGGGGATTGGATCTGGGTTCGAAGTTGGCTCAGGGATTGAGCCTGGGGCTCGGGGTTGTATCTAGAGCTCAGGGATCGACCTTGGAAGTACGGTATCGGCCCATGGTTGACTCAGGCTTGGCCTGAGGTTAGGAGATCTGCTCTATAACTCGGAGATCTGTTCTATGGCGCAGGGTCGGCCCTTCTTGGGTCAACCGTACCCGAGCAGAGCTCAGTTTGCCCATTTTTTGAGTTTGTATGTCTGCTCTATTTTTCATGATCTTTCCGAATATATCATTTTTTTATATGGTTGTAAATTACTGGACTGGTCTTTTAAGGGGTAGCTCTCTATAAGAAATTTTGATTACACCCAGCCTAATTTTTGTTCACGGGAGGGGGTTAAAAATTCCAAAATTTTGTTTAGGTGTTATATGAACGCTCTATTAATAACATTCAAATTTTTTATGTTATTTAAATAATGTTTCTATTATAAAGATTTATGAGTTCTTTGGCTATAGCTAATATGTTCGAATCATGATCTTGAGATGCGATGATTTGAATCGCAGCTGGAAGGTTGTCATTATTGAGACCGATGGGACAGGATAAAGCCGGCAATTCAATAGCATTCCATAGATTTTCATAAGTGTAGTTCAAAGGAGTCCAGATTCTCATATTGTGATAAGTCGAGGTTGATGGAAACGATGGGAAGAGTAAGATTCCATCGGTTCCAAGTAGATTGTTAAGTTGATTTCTGAATTGTTGACATTTCTTTCTGATGTTGGAGAAGCTCTGAAATTTTCAAATATACCATCTAATTTAAAGTATCTCGACTCTAAGTCTTATGCAGTAGTGTTCTTAAATTAACGAGACAAATTTCCCTCGAAATAGCTTCAAACATATGTCGGAAGTCTGACTTTTATTTAAAAAACATGAAAAACAATGTTAGACGAGTATTTTATCACATGCTCAATAATCCAAAGAGAACTCTTCTATCCACCAAGGGTAACAGCCAGATCCTCAACTTTATTAACATCCAAGCCAGGTAACCTCCATCCACCAAACTCTTTCTCTAACTCACATGCAATTTCATTCAAAATTCGATCTGAATTCGGCGCTCCAACAATACTGACTCCAATAGGCATGTTATCATGAGTTAAACCAAGTGTGCATGCAACAACAGGAAAACCAATGGCATTCCATATACCATTATAAACATAATTGCAAGTATACAAATAAGTTGAAGAAGAGAAGATTCGTTGATGGTGATAAGTGGCAACAGTCGGAAACATTGGCCAGAGTAGTATGCCGTCAGAACCAAGTAGAGATGTTAGCATGTGGATAAGATGGTCACGTTTGGTTAGGATCTAAATAGAGCCGTCTAATATCATTGTTTTTAAGACAAAAACCACACAATGTCATCAATTTACAAAAAATAAATTTCTTACAGTAGCTGTCAAAATATTTCGAGAAAACCTTGAAGAATGCTTCCTAATATTTTCACCTTAGGGCGAAAATATTAATGGTGATAATGAAAACTAGAACGCGTTGGGAAAATTGGGAACATAAGGATTCCAGTACAACTCTTTTGCCATCTTTATCAACAACAAATCTCTATCTTATGATGCACGACCAACAGGGATGTTAATAGCACAAAGCATTCTACAATACATAGAAAACAATGGTGGTGTAAATAAACGGTAATGATGAAAACTAGCAAGCGTTGGGAAAGTTGCGAACATAAGGATTCCAGTATTTCCTAATAGTTTTATTAGATTTCGTTTTAGCCTATCCCGATTATAAAGAATCTATAGATCAGAAAATATCGAAATTTAAGATCTTCTTACTTTGTTTTTTACGGACTCATCCATCACCGCATTCGATTGGATCCCAGAGATAATACCCGGTAAAGTATGATCTGAATGACCAAGGAAGAATTTGAATAGTTCCTTATAGCAGTCGACAGGCTTCTAGAAAAGTCATGATTTTATCGTGTTTCTCTATCTAACCTGGTCTCCAGATAACTCTTTGTAAAATGGAGGATAATCTGGGTCATATTGGCTAGCAGCCCAAAAGCTAGTACTCTCATGTATTAGTGGCAGATCGATGCGATAAGTTGGCATGTTGCATTTTTCTTCGAAGTAGTTGACAGCCTGAAAATTTTCTTACTGGGAAGATAGAGCAAAAAAAGTAACTTTTGAACCCCTAAAAATCAGAAAAATACAGGACTACCCAACATTAATTTTTAAATTTGTATAGAGGTTATGCTCAAGTTTTTATTCTCAAAAATATCTGAAAAACTTTCCAACATCTTTTAGACAAATAGGGGCTGTCCTTAAATTACGTTTGCCAAGAGGAGGGGGGGGGGGTCTCTGAAAATCTAACGCTCCATTAAAATTTTAAGATTTTTCTAAGGAAAGAAACTAATGGAGGGGAGAGGGGTCCAAAATCCAACTTTTTGCAAACGTAATTTAAGGACAGCTCCATATAACTTTTAGAACAACCAATTTTTGGCATACTTTTCTTAAAGCTTCGACAACTTCTTTATGTGGGGCTTCGACGTAAGAAGATCGAATGCCATCCATGTAAAAGATTTTGAGTTTTCTGGATGGCAACTGGTTGAGGTGTAAAATTGTTTCAGATTTTTCACCTGCAATGACCTAAAATCTAGATAATAGGCAGAAAGAGAATCATACTTTTAATACTAAACTAATGTCTTCCGAATAGCGGCATAATGGTCCTATGCGCCACATTTTAGTTCGATATCCAGTTTTTATAACAGGAAAACTTCCTTCTAATGGCACAATATCTAAAACCATCAGATATAAATAATTTAGATCGACTTTTCGGAATATTTCGGCACCTAAGCTAGATGTCCAAACACTTACCAGGACTAGGCATAAACCCATAAATACCACAAAACGAAGCAGGACCTCTGATCGATCCAGCAAAATCTGATCCGATACCAATCAAAGATCCAGCTGACGCGACTAGAGCGGCTTCACCTCCACTGCTACCACCAGGAGTTCTTCTAGTGTCATAAGGGTTATTTGTCCGTCCAAAAAGTGTATTAGCTGTCTCTCCCCACATAATACCTTCTGGAACATTAGTAACTGCTAGGAGAATAGCACCGGCTGATTTTAGTCTAAATTAGATGGTTTGGCACTTTCGAGAAGTTAGATACCTTTTAACAACTTCGGCATCTTCATTGGCAACTATGGCTTTTCTATGGGCTAAGCCGATTGTACAGACTAGCCCTTTAATGGCAAAACTATCTTTGATAGTAAAGGGGATGCCTAGTAGAGGTTTTTCCGTAGACAACTAAATGTGTACTTAGCATATCTCTTGTCTTTAAACCTTACGTTCTTATACTCATCGGAGTTTTTGTCGAGGTTTTCAATGTACGAATCGACTTCTGAGGCTTGTTTTAATGCATTTTTGAAGTTTTTAATAACGACAGCGTTGATAAGGGGATTGATTTCCTCAATTCGTTTGATGTACGCTTCAATAAGAGATGTTGAAGTTATCTACAAGCAAAAGATAAAGCATGCATAACGACCAGTTTTTGAGACACAATTAAGGACCATCTTCCTGGAAAAATCTGGCACATTACTTTCTGTCCCCTTAGAATACTCTTACTTTTAATCCGTTACTTTCCACCCCTTACTTTCAGTCTTTTAGATTCTTTTTCTCGAAAATACTGACGAACTACAGAATATCATAAAAGAAAGTGTTGCTATGAATTTTACCATAACAAAAAAATATTTTTGTGGCCTGTTCATGTAAGTCCAAGCCAAGTTTCAGCCTAGCCAAAAATAAGCCTAAGTTTAAGCTTAAGCCTAGCTTAGGCCTAAGCCTAAGCCTAAGCCTAAGCCCAAGCCCAAGCCCAAGCCCAAGTCTAAGCTTAAGTGTCCGGTTTTTTGTGCGCCACCCTGTAATATCTAACATCAAATTTAGACTTATTAGACGATAAATGTTATATTTTCTAATAAAAGATTATGGATATGGCAGAAATTTAGTGTTTCAGTGCTGTCGATTGATCGTTTTCTAATCATTTTTTTAAGTTATAGAAGGGTCATTTATAAATAGAACTTCAAATGAAACTTTGAAACACTTATGAAAATATCGAAATGATTTTTTATTTCTATAATCTCTTGACCCTATTTCATTTAACAAAAAATGTTTCCACTTATATGCGCTCAAGGTCAACAAGGAATAAGAAAATAAACTAACTTCTCGATTTCGAATTAGTTCTGCTGCTTTAGTAGCACTTATCAGCAACAATTTATCTGTTGGTGGATGCACCGATTTTCTACGCTTAGGTAAATTCCATAACCAAAATACTAGATGCAAAAATTTGAAATATAGCGAGAATAAGAGATTGACAAGAATATCATGAAAAGTTCCCATTTTTGAAAAAGAGGAGAAAAATTGCCCTTCGAATAAGAATTTGAATAAAAAGAAACTAATCGATCTGTTAAGAATTTTTTTGAATAGAAAGAAACTAATCGGTATGTTAAGAATTTTATTGGCAATTAAAGGTCATATTCTTATCAACTAACAATCAAAGCCAAGCATAAACTCAACCAATTCTAGTGAAAGTGCTTAACGCGATTGCGTTTTTCAGACAATTGATTAGTTTAAAACGACAAATGGTTTGGTCAAAGTTCGGACTTTTTCTTAATTAACGTAGAGAACAAATGTGTAAACAAGTAAAGTTTATTTCTTTAAATCAGACTTCGTGTAAAAATGGAATTGCCTTGGCGACAATTTTTCGAAGGGTCTTGGATTTTGTTCAAAACTACTTTTATATATTTTTTTAGACTAGTTGATAATATTTATGGTCATTTTGGTATATGTTTCAAGGATTTTGACCAAACTATAGCCTCTATAAGTTGATGATATATTAAAGGTTGTTAATTCACGTTTTCGGGTATGTTTCACTAAAACTTGCATATCTCTTGAAGGTTAAATCCGATTCTGGCAAGCGACCGCTTATTTTGTAGGGCATGTAAGGCCCTTAATTTATGCCACCAAACATTTACTCCCATAACACTCGGAATTTGAAATGTTTCAAAAAAGTTTAGTGGCATACTTCCACTAATTATTCTTATTGTGTGTAAATAAAATTCTATATATTTTACTTAACAAACTTAAAGTTTTTAAAAGTAAATTTTCTTGGTCCATATATCTTTTGTGCAAATTCTATATCATCTTTTTGCAATCGTGTTCTTACAATGATTCCATATTCATC
>OZJO01018407.1:0-19745 GCA_900406225.1 Acrobeloides nanus | reverse complement strand
TCGCCATTGGATTCCCCGTGAAATTTTACCTATATGCATGTCAAATTTTGATCGATTTATTACATTTTAACGAAAAACCCAATTTCGGTATATAAATGTCTCCCCCCCCCCCACTTTAAATTTTTTATTGATTTCTATTTATTTTATTTTTTTATAGTAAAAATTGATAATATGTCAACTTTTAATATCGTAAGGGATAAGTTGAAACATAACGGATTCTATTTCTTTTCTAATCAGTTTCGGAATCGAGTTTAATACTTGTTCTATTCTATTAAATTTTTCTAATGCAACCAATTTTTCATCTGTTGCTATTGAAGTAATTATTCTATCGACAATTTTTGCCTCTGAAGACAAGGATTCATATGCAGTTTGATGTTCTTTAGCAGCAATTTCTTGATGCCTTAGCTTCGCTTCTTGGAATTTTAACCATTCTGACTAAAAATAACACATTGTAAAAACGTAATTATTTTTTTGGCATCAATATTCTGGATTCGGATTCTGAATGCATAAGGCCTAAGGATAAGGCATAAAGAATAAGGCTTAAGGCATAAGTCACAAAGCCTTAAGGCATAAGCTTTAAGTCTTATGCCTTAAACCTTTTTGGCATAAGCCTTAAGGCTTACAGCCTTAAAAATTTTGTAAAAATTAGAAAATTAGGGAGTTACCCCCTAAAATTTTTTAATTTTTTCATAAAACGAGAGTGGGCGCATTCGATTCCTCGTCAAAAATTATACCAAGGGGTTTACACCAAACCCCTTGGTGTTTGACGAGGAATCGAATGCGCCCACTCTCGTTTCATGAAAAATTTTAAATTTTTAGGGGATAACTCCCTAATTTTCTAATTTTTATAAAAAATTTTATTAAAAAATAATATCGCCATCGTGTTCCCCATTGCCGAAAACCCCCGAGTACAAAAAATTAGCCGGTTTGGAGACATTTTTGAAATTCGAATATTTTTCATTTTCTAGAGTTAGCCCCCTAATTTGTTGACACGATTGATCCTTTATTTTTGCATTATTATACCCTTAGGGTCTCGATGGTTTATCCTTACAAAGATGGATCCAAAACATGTAACCCTACAAGCCTATGATTTTTCAACTTCTGAAGATGCTTACTTGAACATCAGCGGATTGTTTCATAACCCATCTTTCAATTTCTTGATCTATTTCTTTATCTGTAAGATAATGAGCATTTCCGATTAGATTATAAAATGATTCAATAACTAATTGTGGAGAATTTTGCAAAAATGGCGGTATTGGAGGTCCAGCAATTTTTGGCATGGGCGTTGGTATGGAGAAGCAAATATTTACAAATAATAAAAGTAGAAAAATATTCTTTAACATAATGCAAAATTTTCTAGAATGAAATATCTAACAAGTTTGCTGAAATTTGGTCTCTAACCTTCCTTAAATATTCTTTGCAAAAAGTTATTCACTTTAAACTATGTTCTACGGCCTTTCGAATTTTCTAACAAATTAAGTGATGTTATTTGATTCTTTAATTCCTCGAGCAAAATAAAAGTTCATGTAAGAACCTGTTTTTATAGGCATATTTCAATGAAAAGGATGGGGAATCGTACGATCTGTCAACTGTGAAGTTGTGTTTTAACTTTTAATCCAAATGCACGTGTAACTGATGTAATACATCAAGTACTTGAAGAAAAGGACTAAAGGTTAAGTAAAATTTTTGAGCACAACGAATTTGATTTAATTTGGGCAAAAAAGATGAATTATTTTGATGGAATTCTTTAGGTACAGAGGGTGGGGTTAAAAATTTTCATGAAAGTGATATCCCACAAGCGACATACCAATCGATTCGTCAGAAATTCTAGTTACGAAAAAATACGAGGTATGGGGGTATATAAGCAAAGTATGTGGAGTTATGTGTCAAAAACCATTTTTTTTAAATGTCAAAAAATTGACTGAATGAAGGTTTTTGTGCTATAACTTTTTTATCTTCAAGAAAAGACCCCATAGTGTTTATATAAAAGCTGTAGCTTGCGTTCGGAGCTGCACAACGAGTGGCTGCTCGTCTCTCAAAACCTTTCCTATGCGGAGTTATGACCATTACAATTTTGGGTTACAAAAATCTTATGTGCAAATTTTGGTGATGCGATTAAAAATACTTTTTGCATTTAAAATTTTTTTCACATAGAGGTTTTGAGAGTTCAATACTTGAATAAAAAATCGCAACAAAACTTACAGTCGGTCCTCCTAGGGTTAAAATGGATAAAACATGTGGGTAGTAAAAATCTTCCAGTTACTGACGAATTGTTGCAGGTAACAGCTTGTTTTTATGTTTCAACTACTGTAGTATTTTTTTAGGAAAAAGGGCTAGAAATCGTCAATCTGCTTGGAGTATACGACTTCTAAGCAAGCAATGGATGGTTAGAAACTTCATGCATCGCCATTCGATTGCCTTCAAAACCAACCAAGTTGAATTCGCCGATATTGGCATTGATGCACTCACAAGGGAACCACTAGTTCTGCCACACTCAGATTTTTATGAGACCTATCTCAAAAAATCGGGAAAAAATAGTATATTAAGAATATGTATATGATTTAATACACCAATCTTCCTATCACGAGATATCGAGGTGAAAAGTTGCAAAAAAAATTCATTATAATTTTGTGCAAAATGTATTTGACTCATGTGGGATTTGAACCCGGCTCGCACATTGTAAAAGCCAATGACGCTACCAATTGAGCCACAGGGGCTAAACATTTAAATCCTAAAAATTTTGGCCATGATTAAATGTATTTTTGTTTACATCAAAATTTTTAATATTTTTTTATTACAAATAATATTTTTAAAAAGGAAAATTGATCAAAATTGTTTAAAAATTTTATTTGTAATAAAAAAATATTAAAAATTTCGATGTAAACAAAAATACATTTAATCATGGCCAAAATTTGTAGGCTTTAAATTTTAGCCCCTGTGGCTCAATTGGTAGCGTCGTTGGCTTTTACCTTGTGCGAGCCGGGTTCAAATCCCACATGAGTAAAATACTTTTTGCACAAAATTATAATGAATTTTTTTTGCAACTTTTCACCTCGATATCTCGTGATAGGAAGATTGGTGTATTAAATCATATACATATTCTTAATATACTATTTTTTCCCGATTTTTTGAGATAGGTCTCATAAAAATCTGAGTGTGGCAGAACTAGTGGTTCCCTTGTCAGTAATTGGCAGCGAAAAGTATTGCAAGATTCTTTGGTACAATATTGACCAAATGATGTTTTTAACGCCGATGAAACAGCGTTGTTTTGGCAACGTTTACCGAACAAAACATTGGCCTTCAAAGGTGAGTTTTTACACTTTGTTGCAAAAATATGTATACACCCCGAGTTTTCGAGGCTCGCCATGTTCTCAAATTTTTTAGCAATCGAGACAAGCTTTTCAAGCTTCGGGGATGCGCGCAATCGATTCCCCGCATCAAAAACCTTAAGATTTCGCAGGGGGATTACGTTTTTTGCGGGGGGATTAAAGGTCCATTGCGGTGCGAAGCGCCGCGATGGACCTTTAACCCGCAAAAACGTAACCCCGCGAAATCTTAACCCCAAGCGAAGCGAACCCCTCGCCGGCGGAGCAGGGCCGACAATTAAGCTGCGAAAAATGGCGAGGTTACGTAGTGAGTAAAATTTTAAAAATCTTTTTTGTAAACCCGTGGGAAGTGAATATGACCGAAAATCGAAAAATTTCTTTGATTTTTGGGGGCCGAACGAAAAAGTTTTCAATTTTCGGCCATATTCACTTCCCACGGGTTTACAAAAAAGATTTTTAAAATTTTACTCACTACGTAACCTCGCCATTTTTCGCGGCTTAATTGTCGGCCCTGCGTAGCCCACAGGAGATGGGTTTGCTTCGCTCGGGGGTTAAGAATTCGCGGTTTACGTTTTTGCGGGGTTAAAGGTCCATCGCGGCGCGAAGCGTCGAATGGACCTTTAATTCCACCCGCAAAAACGTAATCTCCCCGCGAAATATTAATCCCCCCCCCTCGCTCCGCTCACTCCCTCCGCCCTCCTGTGGACTACACAGGGCCAATTGTAGGGGTATCTTCCCATTGTCAAAATCAAAAAATTTATTCAGATTCGAGTTCCCCATGTCGAAAAACTCCTGGGTACAAAAATGCTGATAAAATTTATTAGTTTTTGACTTTATTTCTACAGGGTGCGAGATGAAGATGCAACACTTGATTTTTTTGCGTTTTCATTGTTTTTTTCAACAAATTTTATTTAAAATTTTATTTTTTAGTGTTAAAATGAATGAATTGAGACCTGCCATAATTAGAGCGCACGAAAATGGAAAAGGAGTACGTGAAATTGCGCGGTTTCTTGATATTGAACCGTCGACAGTATCTCAAACAATCAAGAGATTAGAAGAAACCGGAAGCAACGAAAACCGAAAAAGAGAAAAAACTGCAAGAAGTCGAAGGAATATCCAGCGCACTAAAGGAATGATCAAGAGAAACCCGTCGACCAAAGTGAACTCGACTCGAAAATTGGCCAAGAAGCTGTGAATTTCAGATTTTTCTGCTAGGAAGATTCTTCGTGAAGATCTTGGAAAGAAGCCGTTCAAGTTCTTGAAGCGCCAAAAGCTGACGGACGCCGCAAAATTGAAGAGGCTACAGCGCGCCAGAGCTTTGTACCAGTAAAGCTCTGGCGCGTAAATTTGTTGAAAAAATGCTATTAAAATGCAAAAAAAATCAAGTGTTGCAGTTTCATCTCGCACCCTGTAGTTGCGAATATACACAATAAAAAATTAATTTACAAAGTTAGTTAGGATGTCCTAAATTATTGTTCATTTTTCTGAGTTTAGAGCTGTGGGTTACAACTTTAATATTACTCGTGTGTTTTCTAATAATACGATAATGTATAAGTGCCGTATACAACGAGTCGAAAGATGTTATGAGACGTACATAAGGTCCAGCTAGACTATTTATATCGATTGGAACTAAATAAGGCAGAAGAAACGAAATAGATGCTGGTATTAGGTCTAACATTATTGTAGCTATAACGGTTCTCAAGACCAAGTTATGATTCTAAAAGTTAAGAGACGATATCTAGAAAGTTCGGAGCTGGTCAAGATAAGGTGGGCCATCAACGTGGTCCAAAATCGAAAATTTTCAAAGTTCCAAAATTTAAAAAAAAGGGGGGTAAATTTTATGCAAAAAATCGATTTTTAACGGTTTTAGACCGTGAAAATCACTCTCTGACCCTGAAAAATCGATTTTTACCTCCCTGGAGCACCCCGGATAACGCAAAATAGTGGGTCTCTCCGAAAAAATCGATTTTTCAGGATCAGGAAGTGGTTTTCACGGTCTAAAACCGTTAAAAATCGATTTTTTGCATAAAATTTACCCCTATAAGGTCTTTTTTCAAAATTTTGGAACTTTGAAATTTTTCGATTTTGAACCACGTTGGTGGCCCACCTTATCTTGACCAGCTCCGAAAGTTCGAACTAGGTGGACATAGTTCTAGTGCACTCCAATTTGAATTTATTTAGTAAGATTGAACTTTTTCGGGCGCCATGAACAGGGATCCACTGGCCTTTTGCTTCACTCCCACGCCCACTTGACCCATCCCATGGGTAATATTAGGTGGGGTGGAGGAGGAAGAGAAAAAGGTTTATATTTTTAATCGGTTGAATGAAAGATAAATCTCGCTCTGCCTCTCTTTGAATTCAGTTTCGTAGACAAGAGTGGGTAGTGGGGTGAAGGAAGCACTGGAGACCCCCAGATCTGAATTTTTTATAAATTTAAAAAATTATTATAAAACATCATGAATTTTGGCAAAATTTTGAAATTTTTTTAAGAAAAACGACTTTTTTGGCTTAGTGCTCCCATGTTACTACCCTGACTAACAAGTTGTAAGTCCTTTTGTCTCATCTCCATTTAAAAAAACCGCATCGAAAATCTTTTTTCTTTGCCGAAATATGATCGATTATGTGATATAAAGAACACTGTGAAACGCCCCGTATAGAAAAAAGCTTATTGTAGAAGAAAAATTAAATTTTTTTAAATTTTGTCTTACCTTTTTTGTATTCTCGTTCTCGCTAGATCTATTACCATACTTCAAATAGTAGAAGAACAACAATCCCATAACAACATTAAGTACAGCTAACGTATTTCTTAGTACCCAATAGACAAATCTTTTATAGAGCTTACATAAACAGACAAATACAATACAATCTATAAAAATCTATTTTTTTCTTAAAAAATTATTATAGTCCGTTTCACGAGGACATCAGAAAAATTTCCTGGCAAAGTGGTCAAGTGGTTAGGGCGCCGGTCCATGGATCTGAAGGTCGCGGGTTCGATCCCGCCAGGGGCAAAAACTTTTCCTTTGGTCGAAACTTGCTGAAAATTTTTGTCCTACCGTTTTTTGATGCGGGGAATCCATTTTTGATGAAATTGAGACCTGTTTTTCGATGAGAAACCGAGATCTATAACCCGGGAGTGCTAAAAAGCGCATTTTTTTCTCTATAAACTCGAAGAAAACACCAAAAAATCGTTATTTTGTGTAAAATTTTTAATGATCATGTTCAAAAATTTATTTATTTTTTGTTTTTGATGTAAAATTTTAAATAAATTTTTTGAAAATCTTCTTGCAAAAATATCATAAAATGAAGAACTCATAGTGTTTTCTTTGAGTTTATAGCGAAAAAATGCGTTTTTTAGCACTCCCGGGTTCTATATCTCGATTTTTCATCGAAAAACAGGTCCAAATTTCATCAAAAATGGATTCCCCGCATCAAAAAATGGTAGGGCAAAAATTTTCAGCAAGTTTCGACCAAAGAAAAAATGTTTGCCCGTTTTTTTGGCGGGATCGAACCCGCGACCTTCAGATCCATGGACCGGCGCCCTAACCACTTGACCACTTTGCCGGGAAATTTTTCTGATGTCATCGTGAAACGGACTATATGTACCTGTATCGGATGTTTGAGGTATTTCTAGCATTAAAAATGTTCCGTTAACTATTAAAATAAGACTGCAGATTGCGAAAGAAACGATGAATAAACCACGTTGTTTACCAAACCCATATTGTGTAGGAAATTTTATTATGTAACATCTTTCGAGCATGATAAAAAATAGTCCAGAACTGACTGATGGAAGTATTGAATTGTCTAGCCAACCGGTAAAAAACATAACGTAGGCATTGTAATTTGGAGCTAAAAATCATATAAGACAAATAACAGCTACCGTAGATACTGTAAAATACGCCCCCCCCCCTCCTCCAGGGGATCGAAAAATAAGCGCCTCTCTCCTCTAATTGACGCCCCTATCTAATTAACGCCTCTGGGCGTATATTACAGTATTTAAGGTATATTAGACTAATGAGGACTTAAAGGAATGGACCACTTTAGGGTCAGATCTCGACCAAAAAAAATTTTTTTTTGAAATGGCGGTTCTAGGGGTAAATTCATGCGAAAAATCGATGGCGCGCATTCCCGAAGCATGAAAATGCTTTGATCCTGATTCAGGGAAGATGGTGGGTGTATTGAAGCGAAAATAAAAATTTTTTGGATTTTTATGAGAAAACCGTCGATTCTTAGTTTTTTCTAGGCGGGGAATCGATTACACGCATTCCCGAACCTTGAAAACGCTTCTTTGACGTTGATTCAGAGAAGAAATCGGTGTATTGAAGTAAAAATCAAAAATTTTCGCTTCAATACACCGATTTCTTTCCTGAATCAAGGTCAAAGAAGCGTTTTCAAGGTTCGGGAGTGCGCGCAATCGATTCCCCGCTTAGAAAAACCTAAGAATCAATGATTTTCTCATAAAAATCCGAAAATTTTTTATTTTCGCTTCAATACATCCCACCATCTTTCCTGAATCAGGGTCAAGGAAGCATTTTCACGTTTCGGAAGTGCGCGCAATCAAGTTTTCGCATATTTTTACCCCTAGAACCGCCATTTCAAAAGAATGTTTTTATGTCGAGATCTGACCCTAAAGTGGTCCCCTTTAAAAGAGGTAAAAATGTTAGCTTACGATTTCTCCAAAAAGTAACCATGTACATTGCGTGTATACAAGTAAATAACGAAGAAAAGAAGGATAAACCCAAATAATTTTTTAAAATCGACGAAAATTTGAAAGAAATCTTGTTATTGTGAAAAAATATGAACCAAAAAATACTTCCATACAAAAATACAGATACCACTTCATTCATAACCATCCAAATAAATTCAAATAAATTTAGATAAATAATATAGTCGTACATGATTTTAAAGCGTGGGTTTTGTCTATGCTATGCGTGAGATTTTAATAGTTATAAAAGATGGAGACTGCGAGAATTTTTATTCTAAATAATAAATTCGTTTGGTTAATTGTTTGATAGTACACGCAATATTTTTTAAATACAGGGTGGTCCTGCATGACATCCTTAAAGGGGGGGGGGTATTTTTCTCTGGCGCCGGTAGGTCGGAAAATTTTTTTTCTCTAAATTGGCTGANTAAGTTTTAACCCCAACAAAATCATTTTTAGGGGTAATTTTGTGCGAGGAATCGATTGCGCGCATCGAAAAATTCTGAAAAATTTTTCGGGGGTCAAAAAATTGAAACAAATGCGTCAAAATTAGGGGTTGTAAGTTTTAGCCCCAGCAAAATTATTTTTGGGGGTTTTTGACCCCCGAAAAATTTTTTCAGAATTTTTCGATGCGCGCAATCGATTACTTGCAAAAATTACCCCTAAAAATGATTTTGTTGGGATTAAAACTTATAACCCCTAATTTTGACGCATTTTTTTCAATTTTTTGACCCCCGAAAAACTATGGGCGTCGAGATATTTTTAAGATTTTTGAATAAGTCTGTGTATTGAAGCGAAAACCAGAATTTTTCCTTAAGGAATTTTTGAAAAATAACAACGCCATTTTGTAGAGCGCATCGAAAAATGGTAGTACCCCCAATTTTCGTGAAAATCGGCGATACCCTTTTCGAGAAAATTCAATTCAAAGTTTGCTAAAAATGGCCGAAAATATTTTACCGTTAATTTGTGCAATTTTCGGTCATTTTTAGCAAACTTTGAAAAGAATTTTCTCGAAAAGAGTATCACCAATTTTCATAAAAATTTGGGTACTACCGTTTTTCGAGGCTCTCTACAAGATGGAGTTTTTTGAAAGTTTCATAAGAACAAAATTCAAGTTTTCGCTTCAATACACAGACTTATTCAAAAATCTTTAAATATTTTTTTAAATATCTCGACGCATTAGCAGCATATAAAAAACCGCGAGTAAAAATCTTTTAAGCTCGCCGAAATATCGAATTTTCTTATTAAGGATGTCATGCTGGACGGCCCTGTACTCATGAAAGAGGGAAGTTGAATGAATAGACTTAAATTAAATATATAAACACTAGATTCAATAATGTTACCTTTTTTTGAATAACGTCTAGTTCTCATAAAAAGACATAATGAAATCAACCCGACCATTTGTCACGGCACGTAACAGTGTGCAAAAAATTGAAACGGGGAAAACTTAGTATTTTCGTTCCAATAACTTAAATTAAATATATAAACACTAGGTTCAATAATGTGCACCTTTTTGAATAACGTCATGATGCTCTCATCTAAAGACATCACGAAATCAACCCGACTAGCACACAATGTGCACAAAAATTGAAACGGGAAGTATTTTCGTTTCAATAACACGTGTATATTGGCACGAAAACATGAATTTCGTTCAAAAAGATCAATTGGATTGCATTCAACATACACTCTTTACTACTACTGAAAAAAATTTCGTCGAAAAATAGTGAAAAATACTGATTTTAAATGCATTTTTGGGCCGCAGATACTTATGAAACAACTTAATATTTTTTGTTTTATTATGTAATATATTGAAATAACTATTTTTTATGCCGTTTTTATCAACCTTTGAAAATGCTTAGTGATTTTAGTATATATGGTATTGAAGCGAAAATCAATTTATTTACGTAAATACGTATCCTTTCCCTGAATCAGGGTCAAGGAAACGTTCTCAAGGTTTGGGAATGTGCGCAATCGATTCTCCGCCTAAAAAAACCTAAGAATCGACGGCTTTCTTATAAAAATTCGAAAATTTTTTATTTTCGCTTCAATACACCCAGCCCATTTCCTGAATCAGGGTCAAGGAAGCATTTTCATGCTTCGGGAATGCGCGGAATCGATTTCTCGATAAAATTACCCCTAGAAGTCATTTTTGCAAAAATTCAAAAAAATTTCTTTTCGGAAGTGCTACAAAGTTTACCCTCCCCCTTTAATTTATAGCGTGCAGTATGAGAAAAAAGGTTGTTTTGGAAAATACTCCTGTTGCATGATTCCATACAAGTTGCGGCGCAGCTGCCGCGTGGCCCAATCAGCTGCTGTGTGGACCAAACAGCAGCTGCGCCGCAGCGCGCAGCTGTTGTCTAATTATTGAAATAAAAAATGAGCATTTATTATTTTATAAGAACAACGAGCATTTGGTGATATTTTTGAGGATGTAAAGCGCATATGAACAGTGAAGTTTATTCATGAAGTTTTACATAAATAAGAAATTTGATTGTCTTTTAAAAAGGGAACTAATATTAATACATCTAATTTCAAAGGATACACGCACATAATTGCATTCTCCACAGAACACTTCAGACACGCGCTTCAACCTGATTAAAGGACCAGGCCACTCAGTTAAAATCATATGAAAAAATGATATATTCGGAAAGATCATGAAAAATTGAGCATTTTTTGTTTTTACGGCATCATTTGAATCGTCTTCCCCATCGAGATAAATGCATTTGAAAATATGAATTCGTATACATGTTTTCGTTGCAATAATCAACTTTTTTGAATTTTTTGCTTTAAAATCGTGAAAAAATAGCATCAACCGACAGGGAGTTTTATGCTGAACAACTATGCTAATTGAAGTTTGCGTAAAAAATTATTTTCTCCGATCGAAAATGCAAAATAAGTTTCCAAATCTTTATATATTGAAACGAAAACCCTGCATGAATTTAAACTTATTTTACATTTTTAATCAGACAAATAATTGTTTACGCAAACTTCAATCAGCAAAGCTGTTTAGCATATGTGCTAAAAAGCTGTTTAGCGTATGTGCTAAAATTCGTTTTGCGAAAATTCGAGTTGCAAAAACTCGAGTTGCGAAAATTCGTTATGCCAAAGTTCGTATGCGAAAATTTGGTTAGCGAAAACTCTATACGAAAATTCGTTGTGCCAAAGTTCGCATGCGAAAAATCATAGAGCCGTAGAATACCCATGGCTTGCTTTATATTTTGCAAAATTAAAAAATTTCAACTTAATCCCACTGATGTAGGGCTATTTTAAGAAAAAACGTACCCCTCGCTCCTCCCCCCCCCAAAAAAATTTCATGCAAACATATTTTAATCCGAAGGAGTTATGAATTTTTTTTACGATTCTCTGATTATTTTTGACACCAAAACTTGCCTTGAGGTCTTTCAGGTCCAGTTTTCCGGCAGCACCAACTGGTCCGGCCAACCAGGCTCTCCAGGACGGCCATCTATTTCATGGAGTAGAGCTCTCCGAGCCGCGCCGTGAGCCGAACCGCTACTTTTAGCCGAGCCGGTCAAAAACCACCGGCTCGGCGAGCTCTACTCATTTCCTGTTGCCCTATAAACTACGCGGCTCTAGCGGTCGTATAAATAAATAAAACGACAAAAAATTTATGATTAAAAAACTACAAAATTATCATATTTATAAAATAAAATTGCTAAAGAGATCAATTTTCTTTATACTCAACCATTCATCCAGCTCTGCCACCAGTTTCATGATGATAACTATGACTATGAAGACCGTGATACCAACCAAATCTAAAATATATTGAAAAGTACATGTAATCTTCTTGGCGCCACTACAAAATCCCCAAGAGGCAGAATCCCCATAGGACTAATTCCCCAAGAGCGGAATCCCCATGAGATCAAACTCCCAAAGGCTGAATCCCCATAGGTTCACAAGAGGGGGACTGCCCCCTATTTCGTCGTATTGGGCCCAAAAATTGAAAAACATGTCCTATCGAGGAGCGGCAAAGCCGTGTCTCGATACGACATGTTTTGTTACTCTTTGCGGATTCATGGAATATAAAGTTGATCTACGAAACGACATTTCAATGAGATTATGTCGTTGTGATACGAGATATTTCCAAGAATTCATCCAATTTATAGTTTAACTTGATACGATACCAAAATTGCAAATTTTACATTTTTTACTTTTTAGATCACATTGTTTAATTGTTTTTATTTAAGCATGTTTTTAAAAAATGTTAGTATTTTTCGACCTCGTTACTGCTGTTTTCAATTTATTATTCGAATTTTTAAAGCTAGTTCCCTTTGAGGGCACCACCAACGTGTTTGTTTAAATCTTTTTGAGGATTTCTCCGGAAGTACAATGCCAATCTTGATAGTTTTGGTGTCGTTAGAAAGCTGGATTTCATAGCAATCGAATGACACCAAAATCATGCCATAACTCTTTCTGGTTGAGGAGTTATTACATAATTAGTAAAAAATGTCAGTTTGTTCAACATTTTTTATGCAATATCTTCGCAACCAGGAAGAGTTATGGCATGATTTTGGTGTCATTCGATTGCTATGAAATCCAACTTTCTAACGACACCAAAACTATCAGGATTGGCTTTGTACTTCTGGAGAAATCCTCAAAAAGATATAAAAAAACACGTTGGTGGTGCCCACAAAGGGAACTAGCTCCGAATTTTTAAATGAATATGTTATGAAAAAGCGAATGCTCTGGAATGATATGTTATCAAAATTGAATATTATTGGTCTTATTTAGCCTAAAAGCAAATTTTATACCGTAAAATATCGAAAAACCACCTGCTTACATTAAAAATAAATCGTAAAGTGTCTATTTTCCAACAAATTGGCAATAATTTTCCGGTCTTAGCTTTAAACACACCCTTTTAAACTTTAAGTTTCTTCAACGAAGGCGGCGAAATCGACGTTGCCATCTCCGCCGTGTTGGCCTTATTAGGCACTATAACTTTCGCCACGTTTCATGTTCGCCACGACAACTTTCGTCACGTTGCCAAATAACTATAACTTTCGCCACATCAACTTTCGCCACGTTCGTGTCAATATACATATTTATTGCAAATCAGACAACTCAATTAGTCGAAATTAAATTTTTTTATTGACACTAAAGTGACAAAAGTTATGTGGCGAAAGTTAGCGTGGTGAAAGTTACATGGCGAAAGTTATCGTGGCGAGATTCGTGGCGAAAGTTATAGTGCCCCTTATTATCAACTATGAGCAAGATAACCCTTTTGTGAACCAGACCGGCCCTATTCCAAACCAGATTGGCCCTATTCCGAACCAGACTGGCTCTATTCCG
The DNA here is from genome assembly GCA_900406225.1 of Acrobeloides nanus. Classification (NCBI taxonomy): domain Eukaryota; kingdom Metazoa; phylum Nematoda; class Chromadorea; order Rhabditida; family Cephalobidae; genus Acrobeloides; species Acrobeloides nanus. Next base: position 6,413 of record OZJO01018407.1, on the reverse strand, counting down.
AATCAGAATCTTTTGGATAACAGTTTTGACAAAAATTAAAACATGTTGTAAAATGTTTGGAGAGGGCTTCGTGTACGGTAAAAAAACATGTCGTATCGGAGAGGTCGTGTCCCCCCTACTTGTGCACCTATACAAGGGACTAAATCTCCATGGGACTGAATCTCCGTGGGACTGAATGTGGATTCAGCCTCATAAGGAATTCAGTCCATAGGGATTTAGTTTCTTGGGGATTCGATCCAATGGGGGATTTTGTTTAAATTAAACTTATGGGGATCAGTCCCATGGAGATACTGCCTCTTGGGGATTTTGATGTGGTACCAATCATCTTATTTGAAAATCAACATACCCTTGCATATTATTATACCAACCCCATTGTGCTGAAACTTGTAATATAGCTAATAATATTATGCACGATATCAATAAGAATTCAGTAAACTTCATACTTATAAAAATTTTTGATATATCGAAATTTTGACTTCGCAGATCAGTAAGACAAATGTTTATTTATGTTGTCTATTGGTGGGTGGTTCCATACTTGAAGATACGTGCCCAATGTACTTATTTATTAGCCAAACCGCTTTTTACACATCTTCTAGTCTAAATCGATGAAAAATAAAAAGGAATTCCTTGTTAATGTATCATAAATCAATAGAAAACGGGACAAAGACCTCGATCTTTATACGTTTTTGATGAAGTTTGATGTAAAGGTTATTAATTTTGCCGTGAGAGCTCAAATTTTTATTGTAAATAAACAATGTGTTTCGATGAAAAAGTTGCTAAAGAATTTCGAATAACGCTCTCGATAAGTGAACCCCGAAAAGCGGACTCCCTTCACAAATTCGATAAGTGGACCCTCACTGAACGTGAATTTTATGGCAAAGACTCTAATGAAACGAAACAAAAGATTTGAAACGATACGAATGAAACGACATAATGGAAAAAAACCAATAAAAATTTTTTCCTATGGGAAAATTTTTATTTTTTAAAATTTTTTTATAAATTTTTCCCATGGGAATATTTTTTATTTTTTCCCATGGGAAAAATTTATAAAAAAAATTTTAAAAAATAAAAATTTTCCCATAGGAAAAATTTTTATTGGTTTTTTCCATTATGTCATTTCATTTGTATCGTTTCATTCGTATTGTTTCATTCGCTCGTTTCATTCGCATCATTTCATCCTCTTCGTTTCATTTGAGTCTATGCCAATTTTATCAAGTTTTTTAATGCTTCGAAAAAATAAGTACAAGTTGTTGCAGTCAAAAACTGGATCAGATACTGTGATTATACTTTTTCTAGAGCTAGAACCAATCTAAAAATCGACAAAATTTCGACCTATTTTCTTATATAACGAGCTGAATAGAAGAAAACTGGTCGACATTTTTGTCGAATTTTGGATCGGTTCTAGCTTCAGAAAAAATATAACCACAGTTTCTCTCCAGTTTTTTGCGTACTGCAACGCTTTGTACTTATTTTTCAGCGAAATATTCAAAAAACTTGATAAAATTCGCATAAATAAGTGTACCCTCCTCCTCAAAAATTTACTAAGCGGATCCCCGCTAGGGAATCCTCTTATCAAATTTTTGAGAGTCGCGACGCATCACTAATTTCCGTCGCTACACCGATTTTAGAATTAGTGATGCGACGCCCAAGGATTAGGCTGCTCGTTAGCTGTTGTAAACAGCGGTTTACGACGTTAGCTGAGGCGTTAGCTGTCGTAAATCTCAAATAGATTACGACGTTAGCTGAGTCGTAATGCATTACAACTCTTTGTATTGCAAAAAGACTCGTTGTAAACTCATTTGAATTGGTTTGTATATTGACACGAAAACTCGATTTTTTTTTTAACGTGTCCAAATGGGTCGAGCGATAGCTTAAAAAATTCCTTAGCGCATGCTGAGTAACTTTAGTTCTCACCACTTTTTATGAAAACCTTTATGTTTCGAAGAAAAACCTTATAAACTTTTTGATATCAAAACTCAAAAGCTTCGTGTCAATATACAAACCAATTCAAACGAGTTTACGAACAACAAAAAGTTTATAAGGTTTTTCTTCGAAACATAAAGGTTTTCATAAAAAGTGGTGAGAACTAAAGTTACTCAGCATGCGCTATGGAATTTTTTTGAGCTATCGCTCGACCCATTTGGACACATTAGAAAAAATCGATTTTTCGTGTCAATATATAAACCAATTCAAATGAGTTTACAACTAGTTTAAAACGAGTCTTTTTGCAATACAACGAGTTGTAATGCATTACGACTCAGCTAACGTCGTAAACCGCTGTTTACAATAGTTAACGAGCAGCCTTAGTGATGTCGTTGTGAAACTGATGCAAAATGGTCGTCGCGACAATTAGATATATGCGTCGGACATCATTAGTTGTCCTGACGTCGCGGTGCTTCAATGGATATCCTTTGATTTCGTTGTGACGCGTCGCGACGACCATTTTGCATCAGTTTCACAACGACATCACTAATTCTCGAAGAATTAGTGATGCGTCGCGTGTTCGCAACGAATGTTCGCAACGACGTGTTCGCAACAAATTAGTGATGTCATTAGCGTATAGTATGTGATGTTCGCGCCGTCGTGAAACTGTCGCAACGAATTAGTATAGGCCCTAAGCCAAGAACAATTTATGATATATTTGAACGTGAATCATCCAATATAGATGATAGATAACATGATTATTAATAGTCTCCTTATTCAAAATATATAAAAAATTTTATTTTTTCAAAAACAAAATCTTTTTGACACTGAAGGAGATCGTATTTGAGATCATTTTCTACGAGCCAAAATCTTCGCCACTCGGCCACAGGGGGTTTTAATCTTGTATGGGGTACCTTCCCGTGGTCAAAATCAAAAAATTCATTCGAGTTCCCCATACCGAAAAACCCCCCAGAGCAAAAAATCAGCCAAATTGGAAAACTTTTTGAAAATTCGATTTTTTTTACCCCTTGGTCCTTATTCCCTGGTGTAAAAAAATCGAATTTTCAAAAAGTTTTCCAATTTGGCTGATTTTTTGCTCTGGGGGGTTTTTCGGTATGGAGAACTCGAATGAATTTTTTGATTTTGACCACGGGAAGGTACCCCATACAAGATTAAAACCCCAAAAGGGGGTTTTTACCTCGTATGGGGGTACCTCATTGTAAGCTATTTTTTGACCATATTCCCGAAGTCTAGGACAAAAAATAATGGCGGATTCGTGTTCAGCGCATAGAAAAACCCTAGGATGGTCGAAAATTTCGTCAAAATCGACTTATATAGCCAAATATCAATAGTTTAAAATAACGATACATCTTTGAGAGTCCAATTTCCAAAAAGTTTAAGTATTGACACGAAAACATGAGTTACGTTCAAAAAGACTGATTGGATCGTATTCTTCATACATTCTTGTTTACTACTGAAAAAAAATTTCATCGAAAACGAACGAAAAATGCTGATTTTAGATTATTTTTTGAACGGCAACAATTTATACCACGACCCAGTATATATTAAAAATAGCAATCTTGTTAGAGGTCTAGATGATTTTTGCATAAGTCTTTTTGAGAAAATTTTTAGTCTATTTCTGATCAGAAAATTGTGAGGAACAATAATCATCACCTGTAACAGACCGGGTTTGACGTGTTAAAAGGTGGTAAGCATAGGTGTTCACGCACCGGGGTGGGGAAGACGATTTACGAAGTGAGTCTAGGGTCCGAAAATTTTTTGTTTTTTAGTAGAATTCTGACTCTAAATACGAAGTTAGAACCTAATTTTTGGCCTGATACGACGAAATTAGGGGGGGGGAGGGTGACACCCCCATTGGTCAGGCATAGTGGTAAGGGCTAACAAATTTTCGTTGAAGGCTACCCCCATGATTTTGGTGTCATTTTTCTTCTCTCACCGAGCCCTATCGATTGGTATAGGCTGTGACGGAATTGGACTTAAGGTGACAGAGATAGCACAGACAGACACACATAGCGTGTTTAATGTTTTAGGATAATGTGAAATCTTGCAAACTGAAATTGCTAAAGAACATGCTTAAATTTTTTATTGATTTTACTTCATTTTATGTTTTTATAGTAAAAATTTATAATATGTCAACTTTTAATATTGCTAGGGATAATTTGAAACATAACAGATTCTATTTCTTTTCTAATCAGTTTCGGAATCGAGTTTAATACTTGTTCTATTCTATTAAATTTTTCTAATGCAACCAATTTTTCATCTGTTGCTATTGAAGTGATTATTCTATCGACAATTTTTGCCTCTGAAGACAAGGATTCATATGCAGCTTTATGTTCTTTGGCAGCAATTTCTTGATACGTTAGCTTCGCTTCTTGAAATTTTAACCATTCTGACTAAAAATAACACATTGTAAAAAACAAATTTGAACTATCAGATCTATTCAGAATTTCGTAGCTAGCGCGGCTTTTTGGTAGATCTCGGTGCGCTGATTCCGAAATGGTATGGGTCAGTACTACGCCATGGCATAGTACTGACCCATACCACCAATCGATCTGTAAAAAGATAATAGGACCATACTTTTTGAAAATAGGGCCATAATAGGGCTATTTTCGAAATTTCTATAGCCCTATAACATTTATTTTTTTCAAGAGACAAGTGGAGACTCGAGGTTAGTTAGGAAGTTGATGGCTCATATCAAAAAACTATAGTACACGTTAGGGGGTGTCCCAGGATTTCACTGACTTTTAGTTTGACCGACCAAGTCTTTTCACCGACTTGCATTTCACCGACTTTTTTTTCACCGACCTTCATTTCACCGGCCACTCTTTTTACCGACTAGAAATTTGTCCGACCATCATGGCCTTAGGCCATAGGGTTAGGCTCAAGATTTAAGCCTTAGGCTCAGGCCTAGGCTTATTCTTAGGCCTTAGGCATAGGATTGGACATTAGACTTAATGCTTAGGCTTAGGCCTTAGACCTAGGCTTAGGCCTTAGGCTTAATGTTGAAGGCTTAGGCTTGGTCGGTGAAATGAAAAGTCGGCAAAATCCTGTGGAACCACTTTAGGGCTATAGGCCTTTTCTATTTCTGGCTTATAGGGCCATACAGTTATCCAACTCCATTTGGGGCCATCCATAAATTACGTTCCCAAAAATCGCGATTTTTTTACCCCTCCCCACTCTGTAACTCTATTTTAATTAAAGCTCTTAGGAAAAATTATGAGGGAGTAGCTTTTTTCCAGACCCCTCCTCCCCTCTTATTTGGGAACGTAATTTATGGATGGCCCAAATGGAGTTGGATAACTGTATGGCCCTATAAGCCAGGAATAGAAAAGGCCTATAGCCCTAAAGTGTACTATAGTTTTTTGATATGAGCCCTCAACTTCCTAACTAACCTAGGCTTACTTCCAGATTTTGGGTCTCGATGGTTTATCCTTACAAAGATAGATCCAAAAAATGCAACCCCACAAGCCTATGATTTTTCAACTTCTGAAGATGCTTACTTGAACGTCAGCGGATTGTTTCATAACCCATCTTTCAATTTCTTGATCTATTTCTTTATCTGTAAGATAATGAGCATTCCCGATTATATCATAAAATGATTCAATAACTGATTTTGGAGAATTTTGCAAAAATGGCGGTGTTGGAGGTTCAGCAATTTTTGGGGGCATTGGTATGGAGAAACAAATATTTACAAATAATAAAAGTAGAAAAATCTTCTTTAACATAATGCAAAAATTTTCCAGAATGAAATATCTAACAAGTTTGCTGAAATTTGGTCACTAACCTTCCTTAAATATTCTTTGCAAAAAGTTATTCACTTTAAACTCTTCTATATTCTACGGCCTTTTGGAAGAAATCTACGGACTTTCAAACTTTCTAACAAATTAAGTGATGTGATGTTCTTTAATTCCTCTAGCAAAATAAAATATCATGTAAGAAACCTGTTTTTATAGGCATATTTCAATGAAAAGGATGGGAAATTGTGCGATCTGTCAACAGTGAAGTTGTGTCTTACTTTTTAATCCAAGTGCACGTGTACCTAACGTAATACATCAAGTACTTGATGAAAAGAACTAAAGGTTAAATCAAATTGTTGAGCACAACGAATTTTATTTGGGGTAAAAAATGAATTATTTTGATGGAATTCTTTAGATACAGATCGATCAAACAAGTATCTACTATAGATTAAATCTTTTTTTATATCTTTTACAGGGTGTACCAAAAGTCCTCGACAATAGTTTTTATTGCTTCTTTTTGTAATTATTTAAAGAAAAATTTATTCAAAACATAACAAGAAACAATAATAACAACATAATTTTACTATTTATTCTCGAAATGGCCGCCTCCGGCATCGATACACTTCTGTAATCGCTTCGGGAAGTCATCCACTGCTCTATCAATGACTTCTTGAGGGATCTTGTTCCAGGCCTTCACCAAACTCTTTTTCAACGCGTCGATCGACTGGTGGG
>OZJO01018406.1:0-37879 GCA_900406225.1 Acrobeloides nanus | reverse complement strand
AACTTTTTATGTTTTATCTATATGTGCTAAAATTTTTCAAAAATTTTAAATTTTAAGTCGTTCCGACGAGTTCCGGAATTTCGTGTCGGAACGAATTAGTGCAGGCCCTTATACTGTTTTGCTCAATGAGTTATAGTGATTAACATGATATATTGAATTTTTAGGTTTTCCATGATCAAAATTGGACTGAAGCAGAAAATATTTGTGTTCAAAATAATGGTCATTTAGCTTCGATTCATAGTACCTTAGAAAATTCTTTCTTAGTGGGTAAAGTTATACATATATAAAAAAATTACATTTTGATATATGTAGATTTTGCTCGTATCGGGTTTCCAACAAGTGGAGATTGGGGTCCTTGGCAAGTTTGGATTGGACTTTATGATCCATATGGTAATGGTGCTTTTAAATGGTCAGATAATACAACTATTGGCTTTTTGAATTGGGGACCAGCTTATCCAAATCAAGATGGATTTCCTACTGGCGTCGGTTTGATTACTGATGAAGTTACTGGTGGGTCCGGGTATTTTCAACATTGGTTTGATACGGGTCAATCACGGGAACTTCGTGCTTTTGTATGCAAGAAGAAAGCATCAAATTTATATTGATATTGAAGAAGAAAAAGAATTAAAAAATTATGATCAAAAACTGAATTTTTCGGGGATCAAAAAGTACGTGTTATTGACAAAGATTGAAGTGCAATTTTTTTCTACATGAGAAATAGGTCTTGTGATCTTCTCAAAAGTTGTAGCGCGTGAACTGAGCATTATAATGACATCAAAACTATGCTTTAATCTTTTATGGTATGCCCATTTTACCAAAAAACATCCAAGTTTCGACAAGGCCCAAAGTTCAAATTTTTACGTAGCTTTAAACATTTCAAATACAGAGTGAGTCACCAATAGCTCACATTTTTGTTTTGATCCGATCTTGAAACATCAATCAGGATTTTCGTTTCAATAACCCAAAACATTTTCGGTGAGATTTTTAAAAATTTTAACTGAGAGCTAATAGAACAAATGCTATTAAAAATCACCAAAAGCAGCTTATTCTAATTACAGTCTAGTCTTACTTTATTAGACGCCCAAAAATTTCCTACTTTAATTTATTTGACTTTACTAGGCCCTTCTCAATTTGCAACTTTACTTTACCAAAGTAAAGTAAAGTGGTTGCGCAAGCAGTAAAGTAAGCTCTACCGCAGGGTCTCCTTTAATTGAATAGTCTGTCGCTCAGCACACCACTGGAGTCACAAAAACTGTCGAGAATGGACCATTTAGTACCCATGTTCGAAATGAGAAGGTCTTATCGGTGGAGAGAAAATTCTCAAGTAAAATGAGAAAACTCTCCCAAGAATAGACTTTCTATTACTTCAATCACAATTGAGAAGATCCCTCCTAGAGGTTTCAAAAATGTTGGAGTCAGACTGTCCTACCCATTGCTCCTGTATGTTTCACTTATACCATATTTTCTCTAATATAAGGATACTGCTGGAGGGAATGAAAAATAAAGGACACGTCCTTCTATTAGAGAAAATAAGGTAGATAAAAGAAAACATATTGTCCGTATTTTTTGTATATTTTATTATGTCGTTGTTTGTTTATTAGCCAATAAAAAAACGCAAAAATTTCTTGCTCACATCGATTTTTGAACATATAAATACAAAATCGAAAAAATTAGACTTAAATAAAGTTAACCTTCAAATAACACCTCCTCGATATAGCATCCCTTAATTTTTCATTTTGCCTGAATTGCAATTTTACTTCAAAAAACCTCGATATAACACTCCTCTTTAGAGGGGTGTTATATCGAGGTTTGACTATATTATAAATAAAATCTCTGTTATTTCAACTTGAATCTTTTAATATTAAACGAGAAATGTCTGTCTGTCAGTCTGTTTGTTTGTGTCACCGAATTTTGTAACCTTAAGTCCAATCCCGTTACGACTTAGATTTTTGAAAAGAGCTCGGTGAGAGAAGGAAAACGACACCAAAATCATGGGGGTACCCCATCTGGAAAAATTAAAAATTCAATTTTTCATTTTTGCCTTTCAACTTAGATATTTGGTTAGAAATGAAAGCCCGCTGCCTTCATGGGGCAGCGCGCAGTTTGTAAAGCGTTAATTTTGCAGACTAAAAGGCGCGGATTCGATCCCCATCTCCGCCTAAACATTTTTGCTTTTTCAATAAATGTTCTTTTAAAAAAAACGAAAAATTCGAAAAAACTGAAAAAAATCGAAAAGAATCGAAAAAATTGAAAAAAATCGAAAAAATTTGAAAAAAATCGAAATTTTTTTGTAAAATTTAAAAAATTCGAAAAAAATTGAACCGAAAAACGCAAAAAAATTTTTGGGACGATCCTTTGAGCACCGAAGGTGCTCGGCCTTCCGATTCTAATAACAAAACAGCTTTATATTTCATTTGATTTATTACGCTAGTTACAAAAAATTTTTTATTGGGATTTCATATTTGTGCAGCAATTGCCGAAGTAGGTCTAAATCCATATCTGCAATTTCTTTATTTCCCGATAGATACAGCCATTCGCGCGACTTCTCTGATAACATCATTAGATCCAAATTTTCTAAGTCTTCTAATTTCATATCATCGCTTTGATTTCGAAGAAGATCTATGATAAATTCCTTAACTTCTAATCGATGGTCCTCCATATTTTGCTTACAGTCTTTATAAAAAGGGGTATTCATAAGTTCGAAACAAGTTGGTCTTTTGTTAACATCATTTTCCAAACATGATAAACAGAACTTAGTTAATGGTTCTGAATAGATCTTATTGATGAAAAACTCAACAAAGTCTCTCGACCTTTCATAAAATATTAGTGAAGTTTCACAACTTCTAAGATTGTACCATTGCATCTAAATTTCATCATGACTAAAATAGACCATTTTTTATTAATTTTATCTTATTCGAATGCTTATGTAATTTCATGTACCTTAAATTGAAATAGATCCAACATTGTAACGCCAATCGACCAAACGTCTATCTTAAACAGCTCGTCTACGTTTCCATTATATAATTTGTAATAATCATCAGTAAACAAATAGTCAAACTTCATGTTTCTCATTTCAAATGGAAACCAAAATGGGTCATTTCGACTCAAATCATTAAACGCCTGTATTTCGTTCACATTTTTAACATATTTAAAACCAGTAAATTTTATCAATCCATTATGGTCAATTAAAATGTGCTTTAATTCAAACATGAAATTACAGAAGCCTTCTTGCTGAAGGTCGAATAAAGTTCTGAGCATAACTGCTAAGATATATTTGACAAAATTTTCGGGGATTAATTTATTCCATCCCGTTAAAACATTGATTATCTTCTCCATATTTAAATCCATAAATTCAACTACCTTATAATATTTGAAAAAAGCTTTTCCGTAGCCATAAAATTCTACTATGTTATATCGGCCACCAAATGACTGTAAAAAATTTAATTCCCCTTTCTCTAAATTATTGGAACTTGGGTTTTCGTATATATATACATCGCAAAGAAAAACTTTTTTATTTGTCTTTAGATGAATTGCTGGTTTATTTTGTTTGAATAACGAATTTGATGGAATTTTAAACTCTGATAGGCTAATATTATATCTCCCTGGTGATTTTTCGCTAGGAAACTCAATTTGATTGATTCTTGTATCCGATTCTTTAAACTAAACATATCTTATTTAACAATAATTCTCACATTAAATGCATACTGGTAAATTATTTACAAACTTTTTAAATTTTCTAAAACAATGTTGCCTGATTTTCAAACTGTATTTAGTCTGAAAATTTTTTAAAAGTTTGTGAATAATTTACCAGTATGCATTTAAAGGACCAGTCTACTTTTGGGGAATTGATGCCATGTGATAGAGCACGAAATTTGGAGCATTTTTTGCTTTTACGGCACTATTTGAAAATCTATCAGTAAAAAGTTATGAGCGAAACAAAATTGCGAAAAAATTTTCAAACGAGTTTGAACATTGAAACTAAAAAGGAAACATTAAGCTTGTACCCAGGCAAAATCAGATTGTTTATTGAAACGAATTAATAAATCATTATAAAATTCAAAAACTTGACAGGTTGGGAAAAAGGCTTATAATAAAGTGTTTATAACTTGCCGAGACGAATAAAATGACACCAAAATTATTGAATTTTGAAAAATATTTTGGGTTATTGAAACGAAACCCCTGATTCATGTTTTCGTTTCAATAACCCAAAACATTTTCAAAATTCAATAATTTTGGTGTCATTTTATTCGTCTCGGTGAGTTATAAACACTTTATTATAAGCCTTTTTCCCAAACTGTCAAGATTTTGAATTTTATAATGATTTATTAATTCGTTTCAATAAACAATCTGATTTTGCCTGGGTACAAGCTTAATGTTTTCTTTTTCGTTTAATGTTCAAACTCGTTTGAAAATTTTACCACAATTTTGTTTCGCTCATAACTTTTTACGGTTAGATTTTCAAGTGGTGCCGTAAAAGCAAAAAATGTTTCAAATTTTGTGTTCTATCACATGGCATCAACTCTCCAAAAGTAAACTGGCTCTTTAAGTGTGAGAATATTCGTCTGAGAATTTTCGTGCGAGAATATTCGTTTGTGAAATGTTGTGTCGAATTTTCTATATGAATAGTCGTTGAGAGTTTTCGCCTCTGAATTTTCGTATGAGACTTGGACGGTAGCCAGGATGTCCAGGTTCGAGTTCCGGTCAGGTCTTATCTTGTGAATTTTCATAGTTCCCTACGCACCAAGTTCGGACCCGTTCCGGCATCGATTTTGTCTTGGGCCCGCTCTTGGCTTGGTAATGACTCATTCCCTGCTACTTTCCTTATTTAGCTCTCACTTTGATAATTTTTTTGGAGCTCGGAAAAATACACCGCCAAGTATTTACCAATTAACGGGTATCAGTTAAATGTCTCGGTAGCAAAATGGTAGTGCTCTTTAGCCAGGGTGTCCGGGTTTGAGTACCGGTCGGGTCCGAAAACTTTTGCCCAATTTCAAAAACTTTTTTTTATTGTAATGAGAAAATTGTATAGAGATATGTGGTTGTGCAGAATGCCACTTTTCGCGGCGTTTTAAAGGAAATAATCTTTAATATCAGTTCCCTAAATGTTAGAGCGTTTGGGGCACTCGGTGCCTGATTCTTTTAACTTACCCAATTAAGATCAATAACATAGTCCTTCAAAATCCAAAAAATTTTATCCATTAAAAGTTGTCTGAAATTTAAAGTTGAATTTTCTCTGAGTATTTGCCAATCTATTAGATTGAATAGTTCATTAAAAATTTTATCATCTTGTTCATTAGACAAACATAGTTGAATAAAATCTTTAAAGAATTCTTTTTCTCCAAACTTCAAATATTTTATTGGTTCCAATAAAGTCGAAATGCTTAGATCTGATAAAACTTCATGAACGATATTATATGTTTCGTTAGTATAGGACTCATATGTCGGAAATTTCTTATAATGAAATAATGGATGTTTTTCATAGATAATCTCTAACAGAGTGATACCAAGACTCCATAAATCTATTGAAGGAGGTTTTTCAGAATGAAATCGCTGTGGTGACCAATACATCAAAGTACCACCAGAAACATACTCATCTGTTTTTGATGAATCACCAAAATCGATAATTTTTAGTTGCCCTCTTTTGGTAAAAAGCATATTGGCTGGTTTTATATCTCCATGTCGAATTTTTTTTCGATAACAAAAATTCAAGGCTTGTAAGCTGGCATAAGCAACAACATTAAATAATTTACTAAAATGTTTTGGGTTAACCAATTCCATATTTCGAATAATAGAAATTAAACGTTCTAAGGTTGGTCCTTCTACCAATTCCATAAAAAGATAAATAGTCGCATTTTCTATTATGAATCCATAAAATCTTATTATATTTTTATTGTCCTTGAATTTTGAAAGAGTGTCGATTTCTTTTATAACTTTCTCAAGATGATCTCGATCCATAGAATTGCCCGATTTTCTTATTGGTATTTCTTTCATAGCAATTCTTTTTGTTATGGTCTCGTTATGATATTGTCCTAATTTGTAAGCTCATCGACCCAGGCGGAATTCAAATTCTCAACCTTTTAAAGAGGAGAACCATTTATATACCGAACATACATGGGCAGCAACCCAGGTGGAATTTTCAAAAAAACCCACAACCCTTACACAACCCCTCCCGATAGGATTGAAAAGTTGGCGACCAAAAAAAAGATTGACAAATCTAAAAAATATTCTTTTTTCCCAAAAATAAATATGCTGCTCCAAGCAACCTACTTTTCGACTATTAACTCTCAATTTGTCGCCTTTCCGATCCACATTCTATGTCGCCCCCCCCCAACCCCGGGCTGATGGACGGTTGATCTTGGCGTCGTTGGATTGCTACGATTGCCAGCTTTAAAATGACACCAAAATCATCGGAATTCGCCACGTCAATTTTGAATTATCTCAAAGACAAAAACTGTGCGCTCGTTCCTCAAAAAAGTGTGCGGTGCATTCGTTCCTATTGCCAATTTTATCTATATGCATGTCAAATTTTGATCGATTATAACATTTTAACGAAATACGCGATTTCGGTATAAAAATGGTTCCCCCTTTTTAATCAATATTATATTTGCCTTCCAAAATTGACTAAAAGGTTGAGAGTTTGAATTCCACCTGGGTCGATGAGCCTACAAAATTGCCAGAGCACTTTTTTCAAAAAAGTTTTTTTTGAACCTTGTTTAGCATCAAAAATCTATCGAACCTACCCTTTTTCGTATATTTGCGTCTGTATCTCCGTGTATATTGGCCCTTGAATACCGGGTATTTAGAACGTCCTATGGGTTTATTTGACAATGTTACTAAATTGTTTTCACTGAATTTAGCCGACAAAATTCCCGGAAATTTTATCTTATTATAATATTTTTTAATAACATTGTAATCTTTTAGTAAATCACTTGGGATCGAATTTTGAAGCATCTAAATAAAACTTTTACAGCATTTTAAAATAATTTTTTCCAAATTTTCTGAATTTTTGTATTCAGGGATTTTCGACATGGAGAAATCGAACCTGAAGGAATTTTTTTATTTTGATCGCTATGAGGTACCCCTAAGAGGGGTAAACTACCTAAAAAGTTTTCATGATGAAAATCGCTTAAATCAGTGTCAGGGAAATTTTTTCATGCCTCGAAAATGCGTACAATCGATTCCTCGTCTAGAAAAACCCCTAGAAAGTTGGTTTTCCGGTGAAAATTCGAATTTTAGTTCATTTTCGCTTTAATACACCCACATTTTCCCTGGATCAGGACAGGGATGCATTTTCACGCTTCGGGAATGCGCAATGCTTCCTTGACCTTGATTCAGAGTCTGTGTATTGAAGTGAAAATCAAGGCTTAGTTTTTTATGTAAAAAATGGACGTTTTTTAACCCCTATAGGAGTCATTTTTAGAAAAAATATAAAAATTTTTCCGGATTTTGAACCCTGTCATTTTGGGTCGTTAATCCGAACTAGTACCTAATGTAAGGCTAGGCTAGGCTTAGGCCAAGGCTAGGCTTTGGCGAAGGCTAATGCTAGGCTTAGGCGTAGGCGTAGGCGAAGACTATGCTAAGGCTACGCTTAGGCGAAGAATTGGGTCGCTAATCCGAACTAGTACCCAAAATTTTTGCTTACCAAGATCGAGACATTGCCCTCAGCCGAGCGTTGATAAGAACTTCGGCTTGCAGTCTCTCCTTCGAGGACTCTCATAGTGTCTAAAAAATTGATTTTTTATTTTTTTTAAATGTTAAATTTGTATACCAGTTTCTTGTGTTTCTTTAAATTGATGCGTATGTACGACTTGTTCGACAAGTTGCCGGAGTCCAGCGCGATCTTCTTCTCCTTCCAACATTTTTCGGTAGATGGCGATTTCGGCATCAAGGGTCTAAAAATGTTTCAAATTGTATGAATTTTTACAAGTATAACTAGAAATGGCTGAGATTTTACGGCTATTTTTTCTGAAATTGGAACAATGGAAAATCCAGATTTTGCCGAATTTGTCTAAAATTGGAAAAACGAAAGATTTCGACCGGTTTATCCAAGATTGGAAAAAACGGTAAAATATAAATTTTTCAGGATTTTTCCAAAATGTGAAGAAAACGGAAAAATCCAGATGTTGCCGGATTTTTCCAAAATTGAAAAAAAACGTGAAAATATAAATTGTGCTGGATTTTTCAACAAAAAAACGAAACAATCCAGTTTTTGCCGAATTTTCCGTTTTTTCCAAAATAGGGAAAAACAGGAAAATCTAAATTTTGCTGGACTTTTCAAGATTTTACATCAAAATCTAAAAAATTCTGTAAGAGTCCGAAAAATCCTAATTTACCCAGCAAAATCCCATCTTTAGGTATAACACTTTAAACAAGGGATTAGCTAGGTTCTGATTTCGCGGGAGGGGGAGATCCAATTTTGATTTTTACTAAAAAATCAAAAATTTTATCAAAAACATAAGGGAGGCTATTGGAGAAATTTTTTTATTTTTAGGTTTGGGGGGATTCCATGGATCCTGCGGACCACCCGCAGCCCACGGGCCGAAGGCCGTGGGTGAAGTGTCCCTAGCCTACTCTTCTTCCTACGCCACTAGGGGAGGGGGGGGGGAATCATTTTTGGGAAAAATTTTGTTTTTTGAATGAAGGGGTCCATATCTGACAATTCACCACCAACAAGTTTTTCAAGTTTTTGTTATACTTGTTTTGTATCCAACAACATTTGAAGCTCAACCATGAGTGCTTGATACTCATCACGAATTTTACGAATTTGACTATTCCTATCATTCAACGCTGCCTCATAAGATCGTTGATCGTCCTCGAGTTGATAATTGAGCTCTTCAATTTGCTTCTCAAGCAAGGAGTTCTACAATTTGCATAATTTCATTTAAAAATCGAAATTTTTTTGTTTCTTACTCGTCCGACAAGATCAGCAAGCTTGCCTCGAAGGTCTCCAAGTTGAACACGAAGACGCTTGATTTCTTCTTTCGCATAACTTTGCTCCATGGTTTGACGAGCGGATTGGGTTTGGATTTCTTGGACTTTGAGTTTGTACCAAGATTCCATGTCAGTTCGCTGGACGTTGCACAGCTAAAATTTTCGAGCTACTACACAATAGGAGGGGTACCCACGTGAAAAATTTTCAAAAGTTTTTTCCTTGAAATGACCCCTCTAGGGGTAAAAACATGCGGGAATCCGAATTTGACATTTTCAAAGCAAAAAACGCTTCCATGATCCAGGGAAGACCTGTGTATTAAAGCGAAAAGTCGCATTTTTACAACTTTTTGCTTCAATACACAGACTTTCCCTGAATCAGAGAAGCGTTCTTTCGCTTCGAAATTGTCAAATTCGGATTCCCCCGCATGTTTTTACCCCTAGAGAGGCTATTTTCCAGAAAAATTTTTGAAAATTTTTTCATGTGGTTGACCCCCACCCTATTGTGTAGTAGCTCCACAATTTTTTGACGCGTTGGCAATTTTTAGAGAGAAAAATTATTTTACCTGTTCATATTCTTCACGTATCTCCAGAATAGTCTGAGCTAGCTCATTTTTGAAATACTCTCGATTTTCACTAGTGGTATCTCGTGAGGCCATAGCTTGTAGATCACAAATTTCTTGATCGTGTGCTCGACATAGGAACTCAACTTCTTCTAAAAGTGTTTGAACTTGATTTTGGTAATCAATACGGTTGAGGGTTTCTTGATTAAGGTCCTGAAATTTTTATTTATTTTTTAAATTTTTAACGAAGAAAAATTCTCACCATCCTAGCTCTTTGCAAATCATTCATAAGCCGAACATTTTCCCTCTTTGTCGCACTAACATCGTCTTCCAAATTCGCAATTCTACGACGAAGAAGATCAACTTCACTCTCCAATGATGCCAATTTGTTTAAAAGTTCGTCAATGATCTTTTTATCGGCATCACGATGACGAGTAGCTTCTTCATATCTATGAAAATTTGCATAAATAAAAATTGGCGTATGATTTACTTATGAGAGGTTCACTTTCGAAGTCCCCTGTAAGCTGTGTGACAGAGCCCGCAACTGTTCCGACATCTAGGCAAAATTTTGTGACCGAGGTGGCACTCGAACCCACGACCTCTGGCGTATCGGGTCAGTGCTCTATCACTGAATTACAGGGTCACTTGAACGAAAGTCTGCCAAATCTACTTATGCCTTACTTTCTACGGTAAGCACCAATTTTGTCATGAAGAGACTTGATTTGTTTCTCAAGCTCTTCTCTATCTTTATTAGCATCGTGAAGAACTTTTTTGGCTTGTTTCAATTCACTTTCATACATGCCACAAATGCTGTGGGTATCACGACCCCAGCGATTTCTTAAAAAATCCAAGTCGGCGGCAAGTTTGCGGTTTTGAGCTTCGAGGAAGCGGACCTAGAAAAATTTGCATAAAATAAAAACAATTTTCTTGCCCTACCTTTTCGATATATGAGGCCAATCGGTCATTCAAATCGCTCATTTCTTTCTTTTCACGTTCTCGAGCATCTCGGATGGTGGCTGCAGCGGTGCTTCCATAAGGTGAAAGTAAGCCATCACCGCTAATCAAAGAGGTTTCACTAACCACTTTCAACATTCTTGTGGTAGCTAAACCTTTTTTTTAATTAGAGAATAAGCTGTATTGAAAATGAGAAAAACTCAAATAATTCTAACAAACAAAGAGGTATATAATAAGATAATCGAGAAAAAAAACGACCAAGAACGATAAAAATGCACAAAAAATGAAATTTATTGTTGTTAAAATGATAAAAAAATTTTAAAAACTAATAAAGGTTAATCGCTTGTTGACAAAAATGCACAAAAACACCCATTTAGGTTTGGAACAACTGTCCGTGGCCCAAAAATAAGAAAAGAAGTTTTTTGTACTATTTTAGGTATTTATTTTAAAATATTTTAAAAAAGTAAAAATATATATTTATCACTTGCATGAGTAGCAAAAGCAATTTTCTTATCAATATTTTCAATGGTAAGCAAATAATTGCACAAATTTGAAGGTCGAAATTCTCACATTTAGCTGATATGGAAGAAAGTGTTTGGAGAACTCTATGTAAAAATCCAGAAATGTTGAAGTCGAGATCTATGGCTTATTTTCTTGGTCTAATTATATACTTCAACTTTTATGTTCACACCAATGTAAGTTTTCAATGCTCGGAAACTTACATCCCGCACTCTACTTAAGGACCAGTCTACTTTTAGGGATTTGATGCCATGTGATAGAGCACAAAATTTGGAGCATTTTTTGCTTTTACGACACTACTTGAAAATCTAATAGTAAAAAGTTATAAACAAAAAAGTGAAAAAAATGTTCAAATGAGTTTGAACATTGAAAAGAAAAAGAACTTTTACTCAGTCATCACTGATAGACATGCTACAGAAATGTTTGTATTAGAAGAAGGAAAGCAATTAGAAGCACATTTAACATTGTCATAAAAATTTTGTTTACAGTTAACATTGCCATAAAAAAAATTTCCAACAATCGTTTTTGAGCTGATAAAAAAAATAAAAGGTATCATGTTTAGTTTGGTTGATAATAAAGCTTTCAATGAGCCACTTTAATTATTCCTTCTGTTTAATAGTGATTTTTTATTTTATAAAAAATATAAATGCCGCTTCATTATGTCCAGTAGGATCGATCGTTGGTTCAGATCCGTCAAAATGTTATAAATACTTTATGGCACCCACAAATTTTTATGATGCAGAAACAAACTGTGTAATCAACAGTGGACATTTAGCGTCTTCAACGAATGGTTTTATTAATTCTTTTATATCCGGTAAATTAAATATTTTACAAATTATAAACTGGTGGACGAGGGAGAGGAGATTTTCCGATCCGAGAACTAAGTCATGCGCCCTTCCCCGATTGCTTCCGAGCGCTTCCGTGTGCTTACGAGCGCTTACGAGCTCCTATTTGTAAAAAATTTTTTAAACATATTTTTTAATTTTTTTATGAATATTTTAAATTTTTAACCCATTTTTAAATTTTTTAAAAGAATTTAAAAAAATTTTAATCCATTTTTTAATTTTGTAAAAACTTTTAACACAATTTTTTTTATGAATTTTTAAAAATTTAACCCATTTTTTAATTTTTTTATGAATGTTTTAAATTTTTATCCTATTTTTTGTCGAAAAACCCCTTGACACCACATTTCAGCCAATTTGGAGAACTTTTTGAAAATATGAGTTTTCAGCCCCAGGGATTCAAAAACTAGAATTTGGGGAGGGGTTCAAAAAACTTTTAATTCCGACGCCCTTATATGGCAAAAAAATCGGATCGCAGTGATTTTTTCTCGGTTTTTTAAAAATTCCCAAGTTTTTAAATTTTCAACGAAATAACCCTAGATAGGGATTTTCTATGCAATAAAAAGATTTTGCGCATGGCGAGCCTTTAAAAAGTTACCCTGTTCCTGATTCAGGAAAGAGATGCGTATTGAAGCGAAAATATCTAATTCAGGGTCAGGAAAGTGTTTTCAAGCTTCAAAAATGTGCGCAATCGATTTCTCGGATAGAAAAACTCTTATATTTTAGAGATATTTAAACAACTTGAATTTTTTCGAAAAAATCTCACAAAAATCGCAAATCCGGTTTTTTGTCACAATAAATTAGTCTCGAAAACATTTTAAGAAATGGCGCAAGGAATAATTTCTGATAATGGAACTCAAATTTGGCTTGGATCTTCAATCAATTCTACAAACTGGAGTGATGGACAACCATTTTCGTACAAGCATTGGGCTAAAGGTGATCGTTATTTGCATCTTATTATAGTTCGTTTCAGCAGTCGATGGAAAAAAGTTTGATACAGCATAGAAAAGTAGATAAGGTGAAACGGACTATATGGAAACTTTATTTAGGTGAGCCCGTCCGATCTAGCAAGATAAGCAACGTTGAGACCGCCAGGTTCGATCCCACAAGGGTAAAATTTTTTATTTCAAAAAATGGAGCAAAAATTTTTTGCACCAGTTTTTGAAATAAAATTTTTGCCCTTGTGGGATCGAACATGGCGGTCACAATGTTGTTTATCTTGCTAGATCGGAAGGGCAGCTACCTTATCCACTTTGCTATGCTGTATCAAACTTTTTTCCATCGATGGCTGAAACGGAATATATGGAAACTTTATTTAGGTGAGCCAAGTTTGAGTAATGGATGTGTTACTATGCAAATTTCAACCAGTGATTGGTATGCGAAAAGTTGCGACACACCATTTTCATACTTTTGTGAAATTAGTGCATCTGCATCGGAAGCATCTCCAACTCCACTTCCTGTAACTCCACAACCAAAGTACACATTTCCGTGTGATTCGGAATGGACATATTTTAATGTCACAAATTCTTGTTATAAGGTATAAAAAGTACAGGGTGCGATAAAAGTTCTTGCCACTAAATATTAGGCAATAAAACGGCAAAAATAATAAAAACAAACATCATGACAAATTTTATTTTAAAGAATAACCAATAATCAATAAATTTTATTATAAGTTTTTAAGATAACTTAAATTTCGACACAGGCTTCAAAAAGTTTTGGAAATGCATCCTCAAACAGACATATTGCTCCGGCTAGTTTTATGCATACATAAACAAAAATTAGTTTTATGCACATCTTTTTAATTTAACATCCAACTTTGATGATTTTAGTATCATTTTATTGCCTGAAATTTAAGCTAAAAAATGACACCAAAATAATCAAATTTGGATGTCCGATTAAAAAGTTATGACGCAAAAAAATTCAACGCATCAATCAACGCTATTTAAACGGCTTTCGATGTTTTTAGTTTTTTTGTCCATAATTCTTTAAATATAAATCCAAATTTGACGTCCTGGGTGCTATTGTTTAGCTTAAATGACCAGCAATAAAATGATACCAAGATTACATTTAGATTTATAATTACAAAGTTATGGCCAAAAAACTAAAAACATCTAAATGACCTAAAATAAGGGCGTCTGCCTCGAGGGGCAGACGTCTTTATTTTAGGTCATTTTTGCAAATCTTCTCGAAGCTGATGTTGAAATTCAATGTGGTTATTTTAAAAACTTGTTATAAAACTTGTTTATCATTGATTATTCTTTGTAATAAAATTTGTTTTGAGGTTTGATTTTATCGTTTTTGCCGTTTTTCATTCAATATTTAGCGGCAAGAGCTTTTATAGCACCCTGTAGAAAAATAAAAAATGTGAATAAAAAATCTTAAGAGACGATGTCTCGAAATCTCGAACCCGAGGTGGCCATAGTAGCGAAATTCCGATTCAATTTTTGAAACCATGATATACCCAAGGTTTTTGGGGTCGCTGAACACGATCTGAAGTCCGTTTTTGAATCTAACTTTTTGATACTTCTGCACGGCAGATCGGCCCTTTGAAATTTAGATCAAACTTCAAATGAGCATATCCCCGGCCAGCTAAATCTATATCCAATGGTTTTGGTGTCGTCGGAAAGCTGCTGAATTCTACTTCATTTTTTGTCTATACAATTCCTAGTCAAAGCCGCTTAGTTTTGGAGAGCAATTTTTCTCATTGTTGAGGTCAAAAAAGCATTATTTTCGATCTAACTCCTAGGGGTTTTTTGAGTACACAAAATTTCTTTACCTATTATTTACTCAGCTTTTCAATATCACCAAAACCATTGGATTTAGCTGGTCAGAGATATGCCTATTTGAAGTTTGACCTAAATTTCAAAAGGCCGACCTGCCGTACAAAGATACCAAAAAGTCGGATTCAAAAACGGACTTCAGATTCGTGTTCAGCGACCCCAAAACCTTGGGTATACC
Source organism: Acrobeloides nanus (assembly GCA_900406225.1). Taxonomy (NCBI): domain Eukaryota; kingdom Metazoa; phylum Nematoda; class Chromadorea; order Rhabditida; family Cephalobidae; genus Acrobeloides; species Acrobeloides nanus. The sequence continues at coordinate 23,115 of OZJO01018406.1, read as the reverse complement.
ATGGTTTCAAAAATTGAATAAAAATTTTGCTACTAAGGCCACCCCAGTTTCGAGATATTGTTTCTTAATAGATTTTTCATAATAAAGCTTGGCAAGATGCAGAAAATTATTGTAAAACTTTTGGAGCTCATTTAACTTCGATTCATAGTGTACAAGAAAATATTTTTATATATGGTGAGTTTTATAAAATTATGTTAAAATAAAAGAAGCAATAAGAAACTATTGATTTGAAATTATTTGTTTTATTTAGAATTTTCAACAGCTGGGATTACGGTGACATCAAGGGAAGAAGAAGTTTGGACTGGTTTCAATGATTTAACCATTGTTGGAGATTATTTTTGGAGTGATGGATCAACTGTAGATTATATTAATTGGACTCCAGCTGATCCATATAGTACTTCTACTTTTCAATGTGTATATATTTATGCAGATGAAATGTCTCTTGTTCCTGAGCGATTTCAGAAATGGGGTACAGGCCCTTGTAGTTCAGTATTGCGAGCTTTTGTTTGTAAGAAGTCTGCCAATTTGCTAAAATAAATTTTAAATGACTAAAATTATATAAATATACAAATGTAAAATTTTACAAACAGTATTTATTGATCCTTTTTGCCAAAAAATCGCATTTTTTGGCAAAAATTGCCCCCCCCCCACCACATTTTTTGGAGAGACCCCCAGAAAAAAGTGGACCCCCATTCATCTATCGTTCCAACCATTAATTTTTTATTAGTTTTTTCAATCATTACTTTTGTTTTAATCGATAAAACCTCACCTTTTTTCAATTTGCAACAATAATTTTTGAATAAACTAATACTATCTTGTGACAATAATTCTATGGGTAGAAAAATAATTTTTGTTACTAGACAGATTTTCACCCAATTTGCCTAAATATTATTGAATTTGGCCCAAATTTCAATTTCCGACTTCTAAAGAAACTTCTAACGTATTTGATACAAAAATAATGCGATCAACACCACCAACTCCCCCTACTGATACCCATAGACACTTTTCCGAAAATTAACACCATCATGCTGAGTAATAAGTAAAAGAGCGTTATATTGACACAACAAAAGCACAGTAGAAAAAAACATAACTTGTACCGGAAACTTAAATTATTAATAGCTAGTAAAAAAACTTGTATCAATTAATTTTTCTCACACAGTTAATTCTACCAAAACAAATTTTTCAGATGCAAATAAGCATGTAAACAATCGTGTATTGCTTCCCAAATTCAATAATAAAATAAAGAAAAAAGTACACAAATTTCTTATCAAAAATTGTAATAAAAAGCAAAACACGGCACTGTCCATTGTAGATTACAACTAACATTCTTTAATTTAATTCTTCTCTGAGCAATTGGAACTAGTATTGATTATTCCACTGAACAAGAAATTTTTCTAAAAAACAATTTTTTCATCATCTAGAATTGACCCCTCTAGGGGTAATTTTATGTCAGGAATGCGAATTTCACATTTCCGAGACCTGAAAATCTTTTCCCGAATCAAGAAAAGGCTATTTATATGACCCCGGACCTATTTAGCGCCACATTTTTGACAAGAATCACATATCATATAAATAGTCTTTTCATGATTCGGAGAAAGATTTTCAGGTCTCGGAAACGTAAATATTCTTTTTGGCACCAATATTCTGGATTCGGATTCTGAATCCGGATTCTGAACTCGGATTCAGAATCTAAATCCAAATTCCAGACTCTGAATCTGGATTCTGAATTCGGACTCCGATTTATAATCCGAATCCAGAATCCGGATTCTGAATCAGAAAGAATTCAGAATCAAATTCTGAAAATCCAAATCCGGATTCAGAATCTGAATCCAAATCCAGAATTCGGATTCAGAATCCGGATTTAGATTCAGAATCCACAATCCGAATTCAGAATCCAGATTGAACTCAGAATCTGGAATTCAGATTCTGAATCCGAATCCAGAATATTGGTGCCAAAAAATTTGGTGCTTTTTTAGAGCCACATTTTTGACAAGAATCACATACCATATGTCATATAAATAGCCTTTTCATGATTCAGGGAAAGATTTTCAGGTCTCAGAAATGTGAAATTCGATTCCCCGCATAAAATTACTCCTAGTGGAGTCAATTCCAGACGATGAAAAAAATTTTTTTAGAAAAATTTTACGTTCAGTGGGATACCTAATCGATTCCGAGCAATTTCTACATCTTATACTTTCTGAATTTAAGTTGAAACTAAACATGTTGTTATTGATTTTAATGTTTACATTGTTGATAAATATTCATGGGAAATGTCCATTAGGTTCGATTGAAATTGATAGTTACATATGGTGCTATAAATTTTTTGCCACTCCTGATACTTTTGATAATGCTGAAGCACAGTGCCGAAATTTTAATGGACATTTGGGTTCGGTTTCTAATGGGTTTACGAATTCTGATATTGCAAGTAAGTCATAAGTTTACAACTCTCCATGAACCTAATCGAGGAGAAGGAACGAGTCCGAGGTTATTTTTTATGAAAATGCTGCAAAAATTAGATTTTTTTAAATTTTGCAAACGACAAAATTTGCAGAAAAATTAAAAAACTAATTTTTGCATGCATTTTCATAAAAATAACCTCGTATTCGCATAATATACCCATATGCAAAAATTTTCATACAAAGGTCACGGCCGCTTGCTGTGGTGCGGTTTCAGCATCAACACAAAGTACCTCATACACAGCGGAAAAAGCACATTACTGACCGATGTGGTGGATATGGGCATTTTGAAGCATAGCAGTATCTCTCCGACTGATAGCGGTCACCCTCGACGGAATGCCCTAGCAGTAGCAGTGCCATAGTTGTGGTCCGATCACAAGTTTCTCCTTCGATTTATCCGTAAAATACTGCTGAGCATAATCTTTTGGACGCACGAGAAACCGAACCCTTACATGTGCCGAGCTCCTGGGCAGCGCATCGGACCACTACACCATGTTGGTCACTGAATGGTTTTTCGCTATTTCGACCTTGAAGCAGCGCCAACCACAACCTGGGGAATCGATTGCGTACATTCTCAAACCTCAAAAGTGCAATCGATTTCTCGCATAATATTACCTCCAGATTAAGAGGTGATGTCTCGAAAATTCGAAGGTCCCAGGTACTAGTGTTAAACGGTTCGAGAGGGCTATAAATTGAATCTATAAAGTGGGATTAACGAATGGGAAAGTTTTTAAGAGTCATTTTGAATCAAATTTCGTGCCTCAAAAATACAAAAGCTGGTCCAGAGCTTAAACACCCGATTTTCGTTGATTTTTTTTGAATTTTATAACCTGTTAAAACACCCTGGATAATTTTTTTCGGCTAAAATTTTTATCTGACCGATGTATTTTATTACTGAGAACATTTCTAGCATGAATTCGAAAAATCTAAGAAAAAATTTTTCGATCCCTTATCCTAGTACGTGTAAAAATGGCCCAAAAATTGAAATTTTTCAGATTTTTTCGAAAACACGCTAGAAATGTTCTCCATGATGAAATACATCAGCCAGATAAAAATTTTGACCGGAAAAAATTATCCAGGGTGTTCTAGGCAGGTTAGAAGATTCAAAAAATCAACGTAAAATCGGGTTTTTGAGCTCCAGACCAGATTTTATATTTTTTGAGTTACGAAATTTGTCTCTAAATGACTCTTAAAAACTTCCCTATTCGTTAAGCTCACTTTATAAATTCAATTTGGATCCTGCTCGAACCAATTAAGGCAATCTTTGAATGCTGGAGAAAGTTAAAAAATACGAAAACTGGCAATTTTCGCTCCAAAAACCCAATTTTTTCCTTGTACCAGGGCCCGGGAAACATTTTTAGGGTCTGAGAATTAGCTCAATCGATTCCCCGCATAAAATTAACCCCCAGATGGGTCATTTTTATAACAATAAATTTTCGGTACCCAAAAAATTACAAAAATCCATTTTTTGTGCCACCTTGTATATACGATCATGCAAATTAAAATGACTTTTTTAAATTTTAGGCACTTTAAAGCAATTTTTGGTAGACAATAATGCAAATGTATGGTTAGGTGGAAATAAACAAGATTCGAATTGGGGTTGGACAGATGGAACTCCCTTTTCCTATACAAATTGGGCTAAAGGTAATAAAAAATGTTTGGAACAAGTTCACTTGTTGCGAGGCACTCATCGTCAAAAAGTTCCTTTAAGATCAGTCGAAAAATCCTATTAGAGGTATTTTAAAGCTAGAAACACATTGGTGATGTGATTTTTGCAAGAAAATCAATAAATAATTCTGAAAAACTTTATTTTTAAAAATTTTTTGATATCAAAAAGCCATTTTCTTCAAGCTCACCATGGCTTTTAGATATTAAAAAATGAAGTTTTTCAGAATTAGTTATTGATTTTCATGTAAAAATAACATCACCAATATGTTTCTTATTAAAAATACCCTAATAGGATGTTTTCGGCCGATTTTAAATGAAAAAAATTCGACTTTTTGACCATGATAAGTGCCTTCCAACAAATGAACTTTCTCTACAACCTACTTTCTCTACAATATGCTTTTTTAAATTAGGGAAAAAGAATTTAATGGTTTTTAGAAAAATCGTTTTAAATAACCGGGCAGGGGTAAAAAATATAAAAAATCGCTCCAAGGAGAAAAAGTGGTCTATCTCGCTCAAATTATCTCGATTTGGCTCCATATCGCTTCCAATATATACCTTAGCCCTGTAAGTGTTGCTATAATTGCAGCTTGCCACCTGTAGGATGGTTTTTATTAAATTAAAATCTTTTTTGCTATAAAAATTACCGCATAGGTCAACCTGGATCCAATCTATGCGTATCCATAGCTCCTAATAATGGACAGTGGTATGGCAGTGATTGCTCTGCAAATTTACCATATTTATGTGAAGTCCCTAAGATTTCTGATGGTAGTTGCACAAATGCTGCAGTTACAAATCCTCCACCAAAGTACACATTTCCGTGTGATTCGGAATGGACATATTTTAATGTCACAAATTCTTGTTATAAGGTATAAAAAGTAGTGCGATCAAAGTTCTTGCCACTAAATATTAGGCAATAAAACGACAAAAACAATAAAGAACAACATCAAGGGAAATTTTATTTTAAAGAATAACCAATATGGTCTAGATCTGGTCCAAAAATAAACTAAAATTCCTCGCCGATATTTATAGCCAAGTCACGTTTAATTCGAAGGGGAAACAAAAATGTAAAAATCGCTATTAGAGTACGCATATAGAGTATATGGAGTTATATGGACTTTATATTGTTTTTATCATAACTTTGTTCTACTAATGCGATTCCTACAATTTAAAGCACGTTTTTATGGCCATTCGCTCCCCTTTCCAACGACACCTCGATGATTACCCTAGCTTTTATACTTTTCGAAAAAAGTGACTTTCTTTCCAAATATAACAATTTTTGACCTCCTCAAATTTACATTATTTGGGCTCTAGCTCGAAATTTTTTCATAGATCCAGGTATCGGCCGCACATAAAAATAAACTAGAATTCTTGGCCGATAAAAAAAGTTATCGATAATAACTGATTTTATCGTTTTGCCGTTATTTTCATTCAAAATTTAGCGGCAAGAGCTTTTATCGCACCTTGTAGAAAATAAAAAATGTGAATAAAAAAATTTGAGCTACTTCGACTCTTATACACCATTGAACGTCGTCTAAAATCGAAAAATTTTATTTTTCAAAATTTTCTCAAAAATGAAATTTTTAAATATACATATTTCGAAAAAGCTAATTGCAAAAATTCGATTTTCTAAAAATGAATGCGCTTTTACGCAAAAATAACATTTCCAACGTGTTTCCTGCATAAAATTACCCCTAATAGGATCATTTTTGAGAAAATTTCAGACCACGTGAGATTTTAGACCACGTTCAATGGATTATAAGAGCCGAAGTAGCTCCAAAAATTTTAACAGATTTTTCATAATAAAGCTTGGCAAGATGCAGAAAATTATTGTAAAACTTTTGGAGCTCATTTAACTTCGATTCATAGTGTACAAGAAAATATTTTTATATATGGTGAGTTTTATAAAATTATGTTAAAATAAAAGAAGCAATAAGAAACTATTGATTTGAAATTATTTGTTTTATTTAGAATTTTCAACAGCGGGGATTACGGTGGCAGCAGGCGCATGGACTGATGAAGTTTGGATTGGTTTCAATGATTTAACCAATGTTGGAGATTACTCTTGGAGTGATGGATCAACTGTAGATTATATTAATTGGTCTCCAGTTGCTCCAGCTAGTCCTTCTACTCAACAATGTGTATGTATTTTGGCAGATGAAATGTCTACTGTTCCTGAGCGATTTCAGAAATGGGATACTCTTCCATGTAGTTTAGTATTGCGAGCTTTTGTTTGTAAGAAGCCTGCCAATTTGCTAAAATAAATTTTAAATGATTAAAATTATATAATATACAAGTGTAAAATTTTACAAACAGTATTTATTGACCCTTTTAATAAAACTACACTACTATTGTTAATCCTATTTTTGAAGCTTTACATTTCTTGCAACAACTGAAATTAATGTCACATAAAGATTTACATCCCGCACTCTGCTTAAAGGATCAGTACAGTTTTGAACAAAAATTTTTATAAGAAAATTCACTTTGTGGTGATCAACTTTTGCTTTGGAAGTAAATTCTAATTCTTGCGAAAATGCTGATTTTTCCACTCTTTACCCCTAGAGGGGTCATATTTTGAAAAATTTTTTCAAAGAGATCGATATTTCCGCAAAGACAGTTTGAAGATGGCATTTTCATGCTTCGGCGATGCGCGCAATTGATTTCTCGTTAAATTTTACTCCTATAGGGGTCATTTTTCAACAAAATTTTTCGAGAACGGGCCTCGAAATGCACGTCCCTGTAATATCTTAGATTTTTCTGCTTAATATTTTAAATATTTATACCTTTTTTAATGTGCTTATTTGAATCGTTTGAGCAATAAAACAAGCTTGAGAATATTAACGAAGCTAATAATCATAATGTTAAAATCATAAAAAGATGGCAACATTAGTCCAATCTGATACAAACTAAGGGCTTTTAGAATTTTATTTATTCTTCTTTTTAAACATGGGATTAACGTAAGTGTTCATTTTATTTAGAATATTTAAAGTTTTTATTTTTTAGGCCCGCTAAATATTGGTATGAAGAGTCTATGAAAAGAGCATGGTATGGTAGCAATTATGGTAGCCAAGAATCAATTGTAAATTCAAACAATGAAGCTATTGACAATGTAGAACCAAATTTGGTATTAGAAGAGTTAGCCAATCTGGATGAAAAAGTAGAATTTTTGTCTACAAAATACCATATTTTCTCTAATTGAACCCCATAGGGTTCTATTTTTTGATTGGTCTTTAGGGTGGGGTTCATAGGTCGGCAAGGTGGGGGAGGGGACATCCGATGCGGTGGTTCTCCCACCACCTCATTAAATTCAGCTAAGATTTAAAAAAAAGACCTTTTTTTAGCTTCTGATAGTCTTCTGACACTCAATTTTTATGAACCACATGTTCGGGGAGTTCATGAGGTGATCCCCCTTCAATTTTGGGTCCATTCGTGCGTGGGTCAGACTCCCTCCTTGACGACCTATGATGGGGTTCTATTAGAGACTGGGGTTCAATTATAGAAAATACGATATTCGTTTTTTTTCAATTTTAGTTAACTGAAATGGAAGAAGAAGTATGTTGGACCAAACAACCATATAAAGAATCATCAAATTCTTCATCAGTTCAAAGATTTGTAAAATTGTTTAAGAATTTGAAAAATCTAACAATTTTAGGATCAACTTGCATTAATCGAAACAAAGGTAGAAGCTAGTTCACTTTGTTGGATTCACTTATCATGGTCCAAAAGTCGAATTTTGAAGCTACTACACAATAGGGGCCACGTAAAAATTTTTTCTGGAAATGACTCCTCTAGGGTAAAAATTTGCAGAGAAAAAATATCTGAATTTCACATTTTCAAAGCGCCTCCCTGATTCAGGCGTATTGTGTATTGAAGCGAAAAGTCACAAAAATGCGATTTTTGATAAAAACAACCCCTTTTGGGGTAAAAATGTGCGGGAAATCCGAATTTAATATTTATAAAATTCATCGGTTTCAAGAAAATTTGTATATCGACGCGAAAATTCGAGAAAATAATTTGTTAATTGGATTAAATCATTGGTTTCCGGCACCCAAAATTGTTTTATTTTGAATTATAATGTTCAAAAGATGTTATTGTTAATAAAAATGAATATAAGAAAAAGCGTTGTTTTTAGACCAAATATGTTATTTTCTCGAATTTTCGCGTCGATATACAGCTTTTCTTGAATCTGAGGAATTTTATAAATGTCAAATTCGGATTCCCCTCACATTTTTATCCCAAAAGGGGTCGCTTTTAGGCAAAAATCGCATTTTTGCGACTTTTCGCTTCATTACACAATACGCTTTCCCTGAATCAGGAAAGCGTTTTTTAGCTTCGAAAATTTCAAATTCGGATTTCCCCATGTTTTTACCTCTTTGATATCAAAAACGAAGTTTTAATTCAAGAAATGAAGTGTTTCAGTATTTTTAAAATAGATTTCACGCAAAAATAACATCATCAATGTGCTTCTCGACTAAAAAACCTATAATAGGATGTTTCTTCGCCTGATTAAAAAAACGACATAGCAAGACCATGATAAATGAATTCAACAAAGTGAACTAGCTCCCAAAGGTATCAGCTCATTCATTTGGATGGTCAAACCTATTAATTACGATCAATGATATAACTTTTCTGCTCTGCCCTTATGCTTTAGACATAGCAAATTGTATGCCAAAATTTAAAGTAAACTTAATTCTTTCAAGATTATAAAAACTGGAAGATCAATGGCCGATCAACAATTCCCTTGTTCCCTTTATCTTTGACTTTTTGGTAACTTCGGGTGCCTGTATCTCAGCCAGAAAAAGTACAGGGTGTAACAAAAAAAAAAGATTTTTGTGATTTTTGAACGATTTTTTTTTCAAAAAATTTTCACCAAATTAACCCTATAAGGGATAATTTTACGCGAGAAATCGATTGCGCGCATTTCCCAACCTTGAAAACACTTCCCTAACCTTGAATTAGCCAATTTTTGCGAAAAAATTTGGAAAGATTCTATGCAATAATAGGCTAATTAGGGTCAGGGAAGCGTTTTCGAGCTTTGGGAATGTGCGCAATCGTTTTCTCGCATAGAAAAATCCCTTTATAGAGTTTTTTGCAAAATTAAAAAACTTGAAATTTTTTGAAAAAATCGTTTAAAAATTCCATTTTTTTAGGACACTCTGTAGTTTGACGATAATTCCTTCATTTCTCCCGCTAAATGGGGGGTTCTCAACGTTTAAAATTTTTTAAAGCGATCCGGTAGTTCAGAATACTCTATTGTTATTCTATCCGAAATCCGATCCGATAGGCTCGGTTTTCGGCTAGCATGGATATAAAAAAAATTAAACAATTTTAAATGGATGTCTGTATATTGATGTCAGATGATACTGAAATGATACCAATACTTATAAAACGCTTTCAAAATGATGTTAAATGGCTAGTCCACGATAAAAATGTTATCAACACGCTAAAACATTATCACGTTTCTATAGAAAATATCTTTGCTTTAAAAAAGTAAATTTTGTTTTTCATTATGAAGCTTGGGGCCATCCAGATATTACGTTATCATGTGGGGGGGGGGGGGGGGTCAGCCCTCTCCACAGAAAGTTGATAACACTAGTGCATTTTTGATAACGTGAGGGGGAAGGGGTAAAAAAATCCCAAAAAATCGATAACGTAATATCTGGACAGCTCCTTGTATCATATAAAATAAGGCAACGTTCAATGGTGTAGGGATAAGGATCGGCTGGGGGCACTTATCCAAAAATGGTCATTTTTTCCCAAAAACATAAGGTGGACCGTTATGATTAGGGTTTTTGAAGCTACCTCGGCTCTTATACCCCGTTGAACGTGGTCTAAAATCGAAAAATTTTATTTTTCAAAATTTTCTCAAAAATGACCCTATTGGGGTAATTTTATGCGAGAAACATGTTGGCAATGTTATTTTTGCGTAAAAAAGCGTTCCATTTTTTAGAAAATCGAATTTTCGAACATACAACGAATTATTTGAAAAAAATATACATCTTCGTTGTATGTTCGAAAATTCGATTTTCTACAAAATGGAAGCGTTTTTACGCAACAATAACATCGCCAGCATGTTTCCCGCATAAAATCACCCATAATAGGGTCATTTTTGAGGAAATTTCGAAAAATAAAATTTTCGATTTTAGACTACGTTCAATGGGGTTTAAGAGCCGAAGTAGCTCCGAAATGTCCTATATTTATTTTAGTGTGCAAGAGCTAGTTATTCCATTTGGCAATAATCAAATTCGAGGCATTGTTTTAAATGGCGATATATCAATTTCTTATGATTCTAAAAAGTTTCTTTATTTATGGCAACCTCTAAGCGTTGTTAATCAATTAAAGGCCTTTGAAAGAACGTCAATTATTAAAGATGAAAATTTTTGGATTAGTTTAAAGAGAACATGGGAAAATGCAAAAATAGTGAACAAGGATAAGTTGACTGGTTATGAGATTATCTTTATACGAATATTCGCAAAATTGTAGGGGTTTATATTTTCGTATGAAGCTAAATCCAATATACACTGCTGGTTATAAAGATAGAACCATCTTAATTTTTAAGGGTTCTGGGCTCTAGAGTTGACAAGAATGATCGGAAACATTTTTAATAAAGAGATAGTAGTTGTAGTTTCACACGAAAGTTGGTGTCCTGGGGCCAAAACTTAAAAATTAGGCCTGAATCTCACAAACCTCTTTGTTCATGTTCTGTCGTACAAAATCGAGTCAGTGATTGCAACATTCAGGTCCAAATCATTCACCGAAAAAAGGGGTGTTTTGAGAGATTCGGGTCTAATTTTTAAGTTTTGGTCCCGGGACACCAACTTTTTTTGTGAAACTATGTTTTCCAACCACTATCTCTTTATTAAAAATGTTTCCAATCATTCTTGTTCACTCTAGAGCTTAGAACTCATAAAAATTAGGGTGGCTCTATCTTTATGACCGTCAGTGTATAAATTTAGAACCCTTCAAGATGTATTAAAACTTAGAGGATATATGCAAGCAAGAAAAATAATACTAATATTAGACAAAACCATTACAAATCATAAGAGGAAGGTTAGCCAAGTTTCTATTATATATCAATTTATTATATGTCGATTGATTAATTTTTTATTTAACCTTTTTTATAGGAATTTTACTCAATCATCACTGATAGACATGCAACAGAAATTTTTGTACTAGAAGAAGGAAAGCCATTAGACTTATACATTTAACATTAGTATAAAAAATGTTGTCCATCAATTTTAGGGTGCCCGGTAAACTGAGTCAAAATTAACTGAGTCAATTCTAAACTGAGTCAATTTTAAGCTGAGTCAATTTTATGAAGGAGAGATTTAAAATTTTTTTCAAAATTCAATTTTCAAGGAAAATTGCCTAAAATCGATTTTTCTTTAATGGAATTTTTGGTTTAGAATTTTTTTCACTTAAAATTTTGACTCAGTTTTGACTCGGCTTAGAATTGACTCAGTTAATTTTGACTCAATTTACCGGGCGCCAATTTTAGAACTGATAACAAAATAAAAGGCACCATGTTTAGTTTTGTTGATAATAAAGCTTTCAATGAACTACTTTAATTATTTCTTCTGTTTAATAGTGATTTTTTATTTTATAAAAAATATAAATGCCGCTTCATTATGTCCAGTAGGAGCGATCGCTGGTTCAGATCCGTCAAAATGTTATAAATACTTTATGACACCCAAAAATTTTGATGATGCAGAAGCAAACTGTGTACTCAACAGTGGACATTTAGCATCTTCAACGAATGGTTTTATTAATTCGTTTATATCCGGTAAATATAACATTTTACAAATTATAAGCCCGTCAGAATTAAAAGTTTTAGTGTTACTACACCTGGGGGGCGCACTTAACAGGAATAAAAATGCCGAAGTAAAAATGACAAAAAATTTTTTGAAAATACACTATATAGGGGTAAAAATTTGACGAGCAACACGTTAGAACTATTATTTTTATGTCAAACTCATTAGAAACTTTTGAATTTTCGCCTTTTTTCGCCATTTTAAACGATAAATTCGCCATTTCTTCTATAATTCTGTACAATTTTTTTTTTGAATTGTCGGTGAAAAATTTTTTCCATATAATGACATGGTGTGCGTAGTGCAACGACATAACTGATAACGTCGTACCGAGCGCGGCACGACTGATAACACGCACCCTGACCAATGTCAAGTTTTTCCACATTTGCCCGACAGCTTTTTCATCAAACGCAAAGCTCTTGTACATAAAAAATGAAAAAGGAAATGATGAAATGGGAATAAAGGAAGTTTTTGGCCTCAAGGATCCAAAAACTCGAATTTGGGGGGGAGGGGTTTAAAAAACTTTTGGCACAATGTATGGCAAAAAAATTGGGTCGTAGTGATTTTTTCGCGATTTTTTAAAAATTTTCACGTTTTTAAATTTTAAACGAAATAATCCTAGATAGGGATTTTCTATACGATAAATAGATTTTGTGCATTGCCGAGCCTTTAAAAAGTTACCCTTTCCCTGATTCAGAGAAGAGATGTGTATTGCAGCGAAAATATCTAATTCAGGGTCAGGAAAGTGTTTTCAAGCTTCAAAACGATTTCTCGCATAGAAAATCCCTTTTGGAGTTATTTTGGTGATATTTAAAAAACTTGAATTTTTTTGAAAAAATCTCGCAAAAACCGCAAATTCGGTTTTTTGCCACAATAAATTAGTCTTGAAAACATTTTAAGAAATGGCGCAAGGAATAATTTCTGATAATGGAGCTCAAATTTGGCTAGGATATTCAATCAATTCTACAAAATGGACTGATGGACAACCATTTTCGTACAATCATTGGGCTAAAGGTGATCGTTATTTGCATCTTATTATAGTCCGTTTCAGCAGTCGATGAAAAAAAATTTGATACAGCATAGCAAAGTGGATAAGGTAGCCGCCCTTCCGATTTGGCAAATTAAGTAACGTTGTGATCGCCAGGTTCGATCCCACAAGGGCAAAATTTTTTATTTCAAAAAATGGACCAAAAATTTTTGCCTTTGTGGGATCGAACCTGGCGGTCTCAACGTTGTTTATCTTGCCAGATAGGAAGTATCTTATCTACTTTGCTATGCTGTATTAGACTTTTTTTCATTGACGGCTGAAACAGACTATATGGAAATTTTATTTAGGTGAGCCAAGTTTGAGTAGTGGATGTGTTGCTATGCAAGTTTCAACCAGTTATTGGTATGCGAAAAGTTGCAACACAGCATTTCCATACTTCTGTGAAATTAATGCATCTGCATCGGGAGCATCTCCAACTCCACTTCCTATAACTTCACAACCTGTACCATTTTGCGATTCTGAGTGGACTTATTTTGGTTATACAAAATCTTGTTATAAAATAAGTTTAAAATAGTGATTAACATGATATATTTAATTTTTAGGTTTTCCATAATCAAATTTGGACTGCAGCAGAAAATATTTGCGTTCAAAACGGTGCTCATTTAACCTCAATTCATAGTACTTTAGAAAATTCATTTTTAGTCGGTAATTTTTAGGCAGGTGGATGCCAGTTACAAAGAAATCTTACAAGACCAAATTCTGTGGGAAGGAGTTACAGCGACTTTTTTACAGGGCACAGTTACAGGGAGGCAGCGTCGTAATTACGGGGGGGGGGGAACCTGTGGAACCTTCCCCCCTTCCAAATCTGGAAAAATTTTTAATTTTCAGGGAATAAAAGTGAAAATTTTTTGAAAAACTCCCCCCACCCCAAATTTGGACCAAAATTACGACGCTGCAGGGAGGTGTTATTGGGGTGCAGTGCAGTTACAGGGACGCAGATAAATACTTTTCAGTTACGTACATGAAAAGTGTACGACGCAGTTACGGGAAGCATTTACAACTACGTGCTTACAGATGGAATTGTGCATTTGACGTACACATGTGTTTGTGTACACGTGTGTTGTGCACACAATGTGTACACAAACACATGTGTACAGGGGACAACACTGGTTGCAACCAATATTGAGATTCAACCGTCTCAGAGACGGTTAACCGATTATGAGTTCCTAAGATCGGCTAACCGATTTTGAGACAGCAATCTTGGTTTAGGCCTAGGCTTTAGGTCTAGCCTTAGGCCTAAGCCTAAAGCCTAAGCCAAGATTGTTGTCTCAAAATCGGTTGTCTCAAAAAACCGTGTATTTTAGAATTTGCACAATCGGGCGCTAATGTTGCTTATAATGATAATACCTGGGCTGAATGGCAAACATGGATCGGATTATACGATCAATACGGTAATGGAGATTTCAAATGGACTGACAATTCAAATGTTGACTTTACAAACTGGGGACCAGAATGGCCAAATAAAGAAGGAGTCGGTACAGGCGTCGGTTTGACTACTGATGACGTTATCGATAGGTCTGGCTATTTTCAACATTGGTTTGATGATAGTGGTTATCAATCAAATGTATATCGTGCTTTTGTATGCAAAAAAGCAGCACAATTATCATGAAATTGAATAGAAAAAATAAATAAAAATGATTTTATCTGAGGTTAAAATTTTGTTATAAAATGCTTAAAGTCCATTTCCGCCGCCAATGGGAAAAAAGTCTGAAGCCGGTGGCCAAGTGGTCTAAGGCGCCACTCGTCCGATCTGGCAAGTTAATCAACGTTGGGCCCACAGGTTCGATCCCACTAGAAAAAATTTTGATTTTCAAAAAAATTTCTTTTACAAACAAAAATTTTTTGAAAAATTGTTGCTCCAGTTTTTGTAAAAGAATTTTTTTGAAAATCAAAATTTTGCTCTAATGGGATCAAACCTGTGGACCCAACGTTGATTAACTTGCCAGATCGGACGAGCGGCGCCTTAGACCACTTGGCAATCGTCCCCCGACTTTTTTCCCATTGGCGGCGAAAACGGACTTTAATAATAAAAAATCAAAAATAAAACATTCGAAAAATGAAAAATTAAGCTTGTCGCTGTTGTTCTTCTTCAATAGGAGGCGCTTCAACAGCAGGGGTTTGTTTTTTACTCTCTTGTAGTTTTTCACCAGCTTGTACCAACTTTCCACCTAAAAGAGATTGTCATAAAACTTGTATCATTTTTTAATGTTTTACCTAGTCCTTGGGCTAAAAAGCCCATGACATTTAAAGATTTGTCTACCATTACCGTTTTTGTACCTTCTAAAAATAAATGTATACATGCTGAAAAAATATGACAATTTGATTTACCAACTGCTTTTGCGCCACTAGCAACACCATGTGCCGTGCCTTTTCCTAAAATTAAAAAAATTATTTGAAAATGTTGTGGTTGGCACTACTACAAGGTCGAAATTCAATACGAGTCAATCAGTGCCCGCCATGGTGTAGTGGTATGATGCTCTCCCAATTATTTAGTCATCACCTTGCACTGAAAAAAGACCCTACCTTAGACCAATCTCTGTTCATGTTCTGTCACGCAAAATCGAGTCGGTAATCATTCGTAAGTTCTGGCGTACGTTTCATTTTGCGGTGAACAAGCATGGGATTCTTCGCAATTGCTCGTCGGACTGTCCTTGGTGCAACATGCAGGTCCAAATCACTTGTGATCTTGACGCTTGTCTTTGTTGAGTTCGACGCTATACGATAAATTCGGCGCTTTTCTCGCTCGGAAAGCTTGCTCAGACGACTAGAAGGCTTCTTTGTGCCATATTCCGTCGGAACGTTCAAGTAACTGCCCACAAAAAATATTTGTGTACGCGTACGTGTAGTACATGTAGTATACGTACACGATAGCAAAGTTTTAACGTGTACTACACGTACACGATAGAACGTGTACGTGTAGTACACGTTAAAATACACGTACACGTTAAACGTATAGTACACATACACGTACACGAAAATCATACACGTTTACATCCCTGCTTGCAGTATATAAATTTAGAACCCTTCAAGATGTATTAAAATTAACGGATATATGCAAGCATACATAGGCAAGGGAAGGGGTACTGTACCCCCTCCCCCTAATTCGTCGTATCGGGGGGGGGGGGAATTAATGGACTAATTCGTATTTTGACGGCGCACACCACCTCCAAAGTTGGTTCACGATGAAAATGAAAAAAACGAATGGTAAATCGATAGATCCCACTATCCTGAGCAACTTTTATATTGGGTGTTTGGTCAGGCGATCGTTCATTTTCAAGTTCTGTTCAAAAATAGGTTTCCCTTGTATAGGGGCTATTTCCGATAATAGATATAAATCTACATCTTGAGTTATTTGCGCAACTTTTCTAAACCTTGCCTACGTGGCCTAGTGGATAAAGAGTTATTTCCCACAAGGCCTCAGGTTCGAATTCATCATTAGTAAAAAATTTTTTGCACCTGGAATTAGATAATATTTTTTGAATTTTTGGGGTCATTTTTTCGCTTCAATGAGCGAATTGCGACTTCTGACCTACTTTAATCGTATTAATATAGCTCCTAGTACGTTTTTAACTTGGTCTGGAAAAAAATTGTGACCATCAAGTACCGTCGATTTTTTTATGACCATAAGGGGGTATCCTTATGTTTATTGAAGAACTTGTTTTGAACAGAACTTGAAAATGAACGATCGCCTGACCAAACACCCAATATAAAAGTTGCTCAGGATAGTGGGATCTATCGATTTACCATTCGTTTTTTTCATGTTCATCGTGAACCGATTTTTTCTATATAGTGGAGGTGGTGTGCGTCGAATACGTCCAAAACATATATACGAATTCGTATTTGACTACGATTTCGTATTTCCAATTAGTAGAGTTTAAAAAAATTCGTATACGAATTCGTATTTCGACTTTTTCGCCTGTCGACGTTTTTTTTGGTCGACAGTAACCTTTGGGACCAATTCGTATTTTGGGGCCCAGTACCCCCTGCTTGCCCATGTATGTATGCAAGCAAGAAAAATAATACTAATATTAGACAAAATCATTAAAAATCATAAGAGGAAGGTTAGCCAAGTTTCTATTATATACCAATTTATTATATGTTGATTGTTTAATTTTTTTATTTAACATTTTTTATAGGAATTTTACTCAATCATCAATAGACATGCTATAGAAATTTTTGGTATTAGAAGAAGGAAAGCCATTAGAATTATACATTTAACATTGCCATAAAAAATTTTGTTCAACAATCTTTTTTGAACTGATAGCAAAATAAAAGGCATCATCTCTAGTTTGGTTGATAATAAAGCTTTCAATGAGCTACTTTAATTATTTCTTCTGTTTAATATTGACTTTTTATTTTATAAAAAATATAAATGCCGCTACATTATGTTCAGCAGGAACGATCGCTGGTCCAGATCCGTCAAAATGTTATCAATACTTTAAGACATCCGCAAATTATATTAATGCACAAACAAAATGTTTAGACAACGGTGAAGGAAATTTAGCGACTCCAAAGAATGGTTTTATTAATACTTTTATATCTGGTAAATTAAATACCGATTTTCCTCTAATACAATCTCCGGGGGTTGTATTTTTTGATCCATCTCTAGAGGGGATTGTATTAGAAAGGAGGGGGGGGGGTTCTATTAGAGCTCAAAAAGTTATAACTAATCCTCCAAAATACACAAACATTAGACGTTTTGATCAGAGGAAGCAATTTTGGTGGGAGGTTCTATTAGTAGGGGGATTGTATTTTTTTATCCATCTCTAGGGGAGGGGGTTATATTAGAGGGGGGTTGAATTAGAGGAAAACCGGTATTTTTCAAATTATAAGCCCGTCGGAATTAAAAAGTTTTTTGGACCCCTTCCCTTAAAAACACCCCAAAAACAAAGTTTTTTTTAAAAATAAAATCATTTTTTCAAAAATCCGATTCTGTAAAATCCAGTAGACTCCATTTTTCAAAAATTTCCAAGTTTTTTCAATTTTCAACAAAATAACCCTAGATGGGGATTTTCTATGCGATAAATAGATTTTGCGCATTGCCGAGCCTTTAAAAAGTTACTCTGTTCCTGATCACGGAAGAGATGTGTATTGAAACGAAAATACTTAATTCAAGGTCAGGAAAATGTTTTCAAGCTTCAAAATGTGCGCAATCGATTTCTTGCATAGAAAATCCCATATGGAGTTATTTTGGTGATATTTAAAAGACTTGAATTTAAAAAAAAAATCGCAAATCCGGTTTTTTGCCAAAATAAATTAGTCTTGAAAAAATTTTAAGACATAGCGAGAGGAATAATCTCTGATAATGGAGCTCAAATTTGGCTTGGATCTACAATTGATGCTGTCAACTACACGAATTGGGCTAAAGGTGATCTTTATTCGCATCTTATTATAGAAACTTTATTTAGGTGAGCCAAGTTTGAGTGATGGATGTGTTGTTATGCAAATTTCAACAAGTTATTGGTATGCGAAAACTTGCGACACACTATTTCCATACTTCTGTGAAATTAGTGCAGCTCAATGTCCAAATAATCATATATAATAATGGTGAATATTTCGAATAATTGTCATAGTACTATATTTAATAAAAATGAAGTTTTATTTGAGGTTAAAATTTTGTTATACGTTGATTAATAATAAAAAAAAGAAAATATAACATTAAAAAAAAAGAAAAAATTAAGCTTGTTGTGGTTGTTCTTCTTCAACAGGAGGCGCTTCAACAGCAGGGGTTGGTTTCTTATTCTCTTGTAGTTTTTCACCTGCTTGTACCAACTTTCCACCTAAAAGAGATTATCATAAAGCTTTTATCATTTTTTAATGTTTTACCTAGTCCTTGGGCTATAATACCCATGACATTTAAAGGTTTGTCTACCATTACCGTTTTTGTACCTTCTCCTAAAAATAAACGTGTAAATGCTGGAAAAACTAACGATTTGATTTACCAACTGCTTTTGCACCACTAGCAACACCATGTGCCGTGCCTTTTCCTAAAATTAAAAAATTATTTTAAATTGTTGCGGTTGGCACTACTACAAGGTTGAAATTCAATACGAGTTACTCAGTGACCGCCATGGAGTAGTGGTCCGGTGCGCTGCCGAAGGAGTTCGGCATCACTGGCACTACCAAGAGTTCGGTTCCCCCTTGCGTCCATACGATGCAGTATTTAGAGGGGAAAAACACTTCAATTAAATACTATTTTTTTTTGGTACAATTCGATTTTTTGATCAAAATTCGCTTTTTTTGCCAAAATTCAGTTTTTGTCCAAAATTCGATGAACCAGTGATCGGGGATCACAAATGAAAATGTTCCTTAAATTTTTATCTTACCGACGGCAACCACACCATCAGCGATATATTCAGCACCGCCTTTAGTGGCAGTAGCAATTGCTACTCCGGTGTCTTTTACAGCACCGCCTAAAATTTCGTGTACATTCAAAAAATTATTTAAAAAATCTAGCATACCGACTGCTTTTACACCACCAGCAGTAGTCTCAGCTGCACTAACCACAACATTTTTGGTTCCCACGGCTCCCGCTTTTGTCACATTAGCAATATCAAGTGCGGCATCTAAAAAATGCTTATAGTGCTGAGTGTAATAGAATATGAGGGTAGTCCTACCATACCCCAATCCCATCAATACCCTCATCCCACAATTTAACATAAAAATCCTATTAAAAAAGTCACATACATACACGGGACTCAAACCCTGTACCTTTAGATTAAAAAACAGTACTCTACCCAACTGCACTATAAGACCATAGCGCGGTTTTTTTTAGGATTTTTATGTTAAAATATGGAATGAGGATATTGGTGGGATTGGGGTGTGGATTTAAGAATTAAGCAACGCAATTTTATGTAAGATTATCAGTTTTGAATCAAGTCTTGTTTATTTATTCCACATTGCCACAGCTCTCTCAAACAGTCAGTTTGGCATAGCTGTTATACTGAGGTCGAAAATACACACCTTTTGTGGCATGAGCAAATGAGGTAGCAAGATCTTTAACAGAAAGCGATGCAGCTTCATCAACGAAATTGCCAACAGACTTTGCACCATCTACAACCAATTCTCCAGTGCCAACAACAACTCTTTTCGTACCCGATCCTAAAAAATTCAACGGGCTAAAATAAATATAAGGAAAAGTTACCGACTGCCTTGGCTCCATCAGCAACAGCCCCTGCTGTACCGACAACCACTTTTTTGGTACCAGATCCTAGAAATACAAAATGGTTTAAAATTCCGGATTTTTGCGATTTTTTGATTGATTTTTTTGTTTGCAAAAAGTTATCTAATTTTCAATAAAAATGATTATTGAAACGATTGAAAATTATTAAAAAATTAATAAAAAGAAATGTAAAATTTTCTTACCCACTGCACTGGCACCATGTGCTACTGCCTCAGCAGTGCCAACAACAACTTTCTTTGTGCCCGAGCCTACAGCTTCGGCACCGTGTGCCACAGCTTTACCAGTACCAACAACAACTTTTTTGGTACCTGATCCTAGAATTTAAAAAAAGCTAAAACCATATCAAAAGATATAGGGTGAGATTATAGGAGTTACGGCGGTTTTTTGGCTAAAATTGGAAGAGATTCGAAATTTAAAAACGAGTTCTATTGAGTCGAATGGTATGATTCGTTTTTAAGATTTCGAATTTTCTTCAATTTTAACAAAAACATCACCATGAAGTAAGAACCAAGGTTGCGTGGGAACAGGTCTGTTCCCGGCCAATAACCGGGAACAGTAGAGTACGGAATGAGAACCGGAACAGCCGAAAAGACCGGAACTTAAAGGACCAGCTCACTTTGAAAAAAAACACTATGAAAAAGTTATATATTCGGAAACTTCATGAAAAATAGAGCATTTTTTATTCTTACGGTCTGAGTCGTTATCGTTGCCGAGATAATCGCGTTTGAAGTTGGCGATTTTTGAAATCTGTGTATTACAACGAAAACATGAATGCAACGAAAACATGAATGCAACGAAAACTCGTCCTTGAATCAGTAAAAGTTGCGTATTGACGCGAAAATTCAAAATTTTTTTTGGCAGTTTTCGTAAGTCGATATAAACGAGAATTTTTTAACAATTTTCTCGTCAATAAGCAACTTTTATTGATTCAGGGACGAATTTTCACTGGATTCTTATTTTCGTTGTAATACACAGTTTTCAAAAATCGCCAACTTCAAACGCAATTTTCTCAAAAACTACAACGATTCAGAACATGCCGTAAAAACAAAAAATGCTCCATTTTTCATGAACTTTCTGAATATATCATTTTTTCATAGTNGCAATTATCTCGAAAACTACAACGATTCAGAACATGCCGTAAAAACAAAAAATGCTCCATTTTTCATGAACTTTCTGAATATATCATTTTTTCATAGTTTTTTTTCGAATGGACTGGTCCTTTAAGAGAAAGGGAACACAGCTCTTTGTAAGAACCTTAGATCAAATTTTAAGTGTATATCAAAATAGTCTTACCCACAGCCTTTGCACCATCGGAGACAGCCTCAGCTGTACCAACTACGGTTCCGACGACAATATTTTTTGCACCTCCACCTATAATTCGAAAAAATATGTGTTAAATTATAAAAAATATATTTTAACTTACCAATAGCTTTTATGCCATCTGCAAAAGAACTAGCGCCAGCTTTTAGTTTGGCGAAGCCTCGCTTCTTCTTCTCGGATTCGGGTAATGACTCGTCGAGAGAAACGTCGGTTAGTGACTCTGTGGATTCTTTTTCAAGGACTTCTTCTGTTTGGGGAATGGGTTCAACTAAACAATTATAGCATGTTTTAGTAGAAAATCGAAATTTTTGCTCAAAAATCGAGTTTTTGCTCAAAAATTGAAATTTGGTTGAAAAATTGAATTTTTTTGCTCAAAAATCGAAAATTTCGCTCAAATTTTGAATTTTTGCTTAAGGACTATGCCTACGGCCAAGACACCACCAATGATCAAATTGGGCAATATGAATCCAACTACGAATGCACAATAACAAACCGATGAACCAAGAGATTTGAAAAGTTTATATTCGACATTTAGCTCATTGTTGTTTGATGATACAGAAGTTAAACGCAAAACAAAAGCTTTATTTAAAGAAGAATCTTTTTTTTGGCATACACAATAACGAGACGAATGACGGAACGAACAAGAACGGGACACAAAAACGGGACGATCTCAGCTGCTTTAAAAAACCTTTTTTTAAGAAAACAGAGCTTTATGTGACAAAACGTCACAAAATTTTTTAAGGGTTATTACTTTTTCGAGCGATTTTCATCAAAAATAACCTTTAAGAAAATTGTAGAAAAAATCAAGCTCCACAACTTTGGTAAAAGAGATTTTGAACGAATCTTTCTAGAAATCGATCAAATTCATTATCAAAATAAGTATCCTTGCAAAATTTTTGTGACACCCAAAGCTCAGTTTTCTCGAAAAGTTTGTTTTAAAGGGGGGGTTCACCGATGGAGGGAAAATCCGATTTTGAAGAAAAAAGTTCAATTTTTTGTATTTTTGACCTACGGGGGGTAAAATTCACCTGAAAAATCGATTGCGAGCATTTAGAAAGTATGAAACGCAGTCCTAATGGGTCAAAATGCCAAAAAATGGTGTTTTATAGCGATTTTTTACGATTTTCTCGAAAAATTTTGCAAAATTTTTTAAAATTTTTGCACTAATTTTAAAAAGTACACTACTAAAAATATTAAAATGCAAAAATTTTTTTATGAAATGCATTTTTGGCCGAGATAATGCATAAATAAGCCATTTTTAGTATATTTTACCATCAGTAGCGGGCAAAAAACTTGGCACCCCCCATAAAAATTCGTATTTATGGGTTTAGGTGCCAAAATTTTTGCATATTCATGTTATTCAGATCCAAAATAGGTAGAATCAACACTTTTTTCGAAGAAAAAAATTTTTCATTTTTTTCGAAATTTTGCCTTGGTCCCCCAAGCTGAAAAAAATCGAAATTTTTCGAAAATTTGTATTTTTCTCAAAAACATGTTTTTTAGGGTTTTCGGGGTTGGGGAACACGATTCCGGTGCTTAAAAAAATTTCAAAATGCTCTCCAGAGTGAAAAAAATTAATTTTTGTTCATTATTGTTGTAATGGTAAAACGCCATATATGGCCATTTTTTTCACTC